>VDFB02120554.1:28681-47333 GCA_007258455.2 Sequoia sempervirens | reverse complement strand
CTAGTTTTTCTTCCAGTTTTTCTTGCGCATTTGCTTCCAAGATTGCTTCTGGTTTGCTTCTAGTTTGGCTTCCATTGTTGCTTATTTTTTTGCTTCTAAAAATGCTTCTTGTTTTGCTTCCATTTATTGATTTAATATTTTTTATTTTAATTTAATTATCTAAATATAGCGCACCTCTTAAATAACTCATATGATTATAGACTAAGTAATTTCATTATTTAACTCATATGATTAAATAACAAGATAATTATTTTTTTGGATCGATAACACAAAAATTTTGTATTGCTTGTAAAGATAAAAAGTACATCTATTGTTCAGTGTCATTACCCACCAAAATTCCACATCAAACAACAAAAACTAGAGGCACCTTAACGTCCAGAGTAAAACATTAAATAAATCCCATAACCCCTATATTTGTTTACCAGTAAAATCCTTACAAAAAATAATCACCATTAAAAATGTTCAAAGTTACATGCTTTAATACAACAAAAGTAGAGGGAGAATTCAAAATCAGACACATAGAAACATGACAAGTCTTAACAAGCTCCACCTAGACCCAACAGAAGCTTTCCTATCTCCTTCAGAGGCTTCTTCTTCTATTGTTTCCTCGAGTTCTTCTCCAGGAACTTCCTTTTCATTTCCAATCCCTACATCTTCACCTTTTCTTGTGCTAGAACTTCATCAACCTCCATGAATTTGATGAAGAGTTTGAGCACTTTCCATCTCAAACGTGCTTCTATGAGCACCCTATAAATCTGCACACATTCTAAACTCCTTAACATGGGTTAGTTCATGCAAACCTACAAATGTTCATATGAGATAATACGTCATACTTTGCAAACAAAATGACAAAATAAACTAATTGAAAGTATCAAAGAAGCACAATTCATAGGTCTATCCCATAGTGGATTGGTGTCACTTTGTTGTGAAAAGTGACCCTTTCCCAACCCTTGACAAGCTCAATGATAAAATTCCTTGAAGATGAAGTGGACAAAATTAGCTCTGAATGTGAAGAGAGTAACTTTGTATGAATTGTGGATTTCTGGATGATGAAAATCAAAGGATGGGTTCTCTATTTATAGGAGAGAATTATGGAGAGACATGCAAAATGGGTGAATGTGGGACTAATCTTGAGCCAATGACAAGAAGCCACTTGTCACCATGTGAATGGGCCAAGGATGTGTAATTTTTGAGGAATGTTCCAACAAATGACATTAGGTGGCCTTTTCAAATTTCAAATTTGGCTTGTTGGAGGGAGAAGGGGTCTTAAATGTCTAGTGGGGGACATGTAATAGGAGAATTAATTATATGTTGGAAGGAACAAGTCAAATTGATTTGAATTCAAATTTGAGAGAATATTCTCTAAAGATGCCTTCTTGAGAGAAAATGAAGATTTAATAAATCAATTAAATGATTTATTTGTGGAAATGGGAAAAGCTACAGGATGGGACTTGCATTAAGATTAGATTTAATCCTGATTTATTTAACTTAAGTGAAGATTAGGTGATTTGACCTTTTTGCATTAGATTTATGGATTAAAATAAATCAAAAGGAGATGGAAAATGATTTAGACATAGTTAAATAAATATTTTGATTTATTTAACTAAAGGGGATGATGTTAGTATTAGAGATGTATTTATTTAATTTAAATGGAGAACTTTAGAGATTAATCAAATAAACTTGATTTATTTGATGGCTGGATGAATATGACCTAATTAAATGCATGATAGCAATTTTGTGTTTCTACATTTTTCCCCTCTTTGAATTAATGTACTTGTTGAGTCAATTCAAAGAATAAACTTACTGTGATCAAAATTCAAAAAATTTATGATTTTTTTAGATGCCCCAATAGAAAGTACACTGGTACATTGCCCCCTCAACAAATCGAGTGAAATGATTTGATTTGAGGGTCGATCTCATGATAAACAGGTTCAAAATGGATGTATGGATGGTTGTGATGATGATGCAAATGAGATGGTTTTAAGATGCTTTGAATAACCAATCTATATTATCCTAAACATCTTAAATGATGATATGATGTGATGATGCCTATATGATTATGCAATGGATGTTTATGAAAATGTCTGATTTTATGAGATGCTTAAACTAATAGATCTATATTGTGATGTTAAACATGCATGTGGGATGATCGATGTTTTTTATATGATATGATATGATATGCAGTATGTTGATGCTTTGTGGATGCAATACTAGTGATGATAATAAACTATCTTGGTATGATGTGAGTGCGAAAAAGAAGAAATCAGGTGATGATAAAAGGATTCAACAAGCCAACTTTATGATGATGATCATGAGAGATGGATGATTTTATTATCAATAATTTGGATTTTAAAAGGGCCACTTACCTTATGTTTGATTACACATATAAGTACAATGCATCATGGTATAAAGAACTAGGATGACACTGTACTTAGTGTGATGGACTTTGGCTTGAAAATCAGATAGGATTACTCCTCTTCACACCTGAAATATGAAACCTCATTTAAAATGTAGTTCAAATATTTCAAACATCTCAGACCAAAACATAGAAAAGAAAGCCTTCCTATGTGGTCAACAAGACACCTAAAACACCCTTGCTATGCTCAAATAAAGCATGCATGACCGAGGTTATATTACAAAAACATCTAGCAAGCACAATAGATAAAAGGATAATGATCATTTCCCCATTCCTATTTCTCTAAATCCTTTTGTTTGGACATCATCGAGAGGTTATTGGAATGAAGCCAAAGAGATAAGTCAAAAGAAAAAGGTAAATTAAAAAAAACAAGCTAATTTTTTTCAATACCACTAACAAAAAGGAAATATGTTTTTAAGGATAAGAACCAAAACTATTGCCAAAAGATAATGCCCATTGTAGGAAGGATACATCCTAGGATACCTTAGACTTTGACGTTTTGAGTTTTCACTTTTGATATACTAGGCTTGTTTCTGACTGTTTCACCAAAAGTTGGGGATGGTGATTGATTTATTTTGAGTGATGTTTATTGTGGGTGAAAGAAAGATGTGACAGATGGATTTTTTATTTATTTTTAAATATTTGGATGTTTTTGGAGTTTTTGAAATGTTTTGAGGCTATTTTTGGTATTTTCAATATGTTTTACAAATGTTTTGATTTTCAAATTTTCAAATGTTTTTGGGATTTTTCAAAATTTTATCAATGTTTTTTGATTTTGTGTCTTAGGGGCTCATCAAAGATTATCCTTGCCTACGTTTAAGCTCAAAGATGACATAGTTTGGATAACATGTTTTTGACATTTTCATGACTTTTTGAGTGTTTTTGGATTTTAATATGATTTGGATGTTTTTGGATTTTTCACAGGATTTTGATGATTTGGATATGTGATGATATCAGTGCTTTGTTTTGGGATTTTGTTGAAAACCAAGCTAGGGTTGGTTGATTGGATTGATGGATTGATGATGATAACATTTTTGAGGATACACAACAATGCAAGGATAGTGTTAGGCAACACAAGTATTAAGATGGATATCCCATTGTTGAGGATACACAACAATGCAAGGATAGTGTTAAGAAACACAATGATTGGGAAGGATACCCTAAGATGATGATGGATTGGCTGGATTTGATTTGATCAAGATAGATGAAGCTTGGTTTGGAACAAAAGTTGTTTTGGATGATTTGATGTGACGTTGAAGTACAAATTAGATGAAACTGATATTGATTGTTTGGATTGATCTTCGATGAGAGATGAAGCTTAATAAGGAATATGTTTTCATCAAATTATGCCATGGGCTAGTGATTTGGAGTTTTTGTCACAAGCGCTTTCACCAATTTGACTTCATGTTTGCCAATATTCAGATTACCCCATAAGTTGGAAGAAATAGATCAAGTTTTATTCTCAAAGCAAGATGTAAATATCTACCCCCAATGTCTAGCAATGTATGGAATGCCATGGATGAATGCTTGGATAGGTGTGTGGACAGATGTATATGGATAGCATGTAAAGGATGTCAAGGATTATCTTGTGATAAGATATGGTGTTCAGACAAAGGATGCTCCATTGGATAATGATTCATGGCTCAGATAATGTTGGATAGGATAGGATCAATGAAAATGGCCCATGTCAAGATGTTTACCATAAGCAAGTGTAAAGTGTGCACCAAACTTTGTCAAGATCAAGGTAACTAAAACTATGGATACAAATATATGCACATGGATTGGATAAATTGTTCATTGATGAGTGGATTTATTATAGCTGAGA
This sequence comes from Sequoia sempervirens, assembly GCA_007258455.2. Lineage (NCBI taxonomy): Eukaryota > Viridiplantae > Streptophyta > Pinopsida > Cupressales > Cupressaceae > Sequoia > Sequoia sempervirens. Next base: position 43,092 of record VDFB02120554.1, on the reverse strand, counting down.
TGGATGGAATGTTGGATTTATTATTGATGGGATGAGATGCTTCCACCTGAACTGGCTTATGTAGATACTCAATTCTACACATGATCCTTTTGTTCTAGGTTTTCATCATGGTACCTACCCAAAGTACCACTGTATTGGTTTTCAATAGAGGATGATTTTTCTCTTTACTGTTTTTAATTATTTTTTCTGATTTTTTTGGATTTTGATATTTTTTTAATTTTTTTTGTTTTTTTGAAATATTTTAAGCGCATGTTGAACAACCTTTGTGGTGTTGATGTAGATTCTTATGTCATGATGTTCCATTGATATCCTGCTTGAAAAATCTGCTTCACCAAGATACATGCACTTGAATACAACTTTTGAGATTCCTGATTTGCTTTGTTGATGCTAGAGTTAACTCTGTCTATGTGCTCACATCACAATAGGATGCCTTTTGAATCCTTATGTTGAAGGGTGGCTTCCAATACATGGTCAAATTGAGAATATGATACCATGTGTGGAGGCATGGATGGAGTGTGTTTAGGAATAAAAGATTGATTGATTGATAGTTTGGAACCTTTGACTCTCCAAACTTGGGAAGATGAGCAACGATGGGTGGATACAGAAGTTTGTATGGAATTAGGACCAATTGTTTGATATACTTTGTATGTCGCATGGGAAGCATGCTTTTTCTTTTGTCAAAATCTTTGATGGATACATTTCTATTTTTTATTTTTCCCCATAGTTTCTTTGACTAATGGAGTTTGACAGGGATAAAATTTCTTTGTATTCTTTGGTAACCATGTGTATTTTATTTTTCCATTATGTTTCCTTGCTTATTTTTCTTTGATAACATTCCTTATGCTTTGATTCAAATCTTTCTTTTGACATTGGTCCCAATTCATGGATGGAGTGATGGATGGATGAAGATTCATGACATGGCTAGTTGTAGTATTGGCATTGGTTTCACCATAAGGATTCTTTGTGCTCCCTATGTTGACGTTTGCTTGAGACATAGTTTCCCCCAATATTTGATTGTAGTATTACCTTTGTTCTTTGATTCTGCTTGTTTTGAGATGTCATGTTCTGTAAGCATTTTCTGATAAATGACCACTACAGATGGCATTATTTCAATTTGTTACTATAATGACTCTAGAATATCCTGTTCTATTTGACTTGTTTCTTTGAGTGGATAATGTTGGATATCTTCATACATGATGTCCTCAGTGTGAATTTGGGATATATTTGATCCCAATGTTGACAACTTAATTTGACTATAGGAATCAATAACTTGCTCTTTTCGTGTAATAATATTAGGAGTAAAGGAATCCTGTCTTGAATTAAGATCATCTATGTGTCCATCCAAAGAAAGAATCTCAAGGGTAGATGGAGGAGTATGTGCTATGTGGATATGATCATCTTGTATAGATAGGAGATTATCCATTAGATCATTGCAGTATCTTAGAGATACAAATTCTTGATCTTGATTAATTTTGGGATTGCTTTTGACATGCTTTGGATCAAGTTCTTGACATGGGTCAGTTTCAAAGGATGGTCTACTTACAAAGGGTTCTTGGACATCATAATTAGTCATGGTCAATGGTTCAATATCCTCTTGATATTTGAGTGGACTTCGATCAGATGTTGAGCTAAGGGTTCCTTGAGTATTTGTAACCATGAGGATGAAGGGGGCCAACATGTCTTGCAAAGGACCACTGCTAGACCTTGGTCAAAGATTTTGATCATGTTTTGGAGTGAAAACTTGAGATATGTCCTCTAATTCATTAGGTGATGTAGAGACATTTTCAACATGACCAATGGTCGATGGGTTGTGGATTATGTCAATCTAGGATCAAATAATTCTAACACTCCTTGAAATAGATCACCAAAAAGTGGCTCTTGATGTATGGTGAGTTGATCATCAAATGGGGTAGAAACATCTTCAATGTGCTCATTAGTGGAGAAATCTTGAACATTGTTTTCAATAATTGTGGCAAAGGGATTATCAATGTCTTCAACCATAGGGTCAAGTGATGTTGACATTTCTTCAATTGGATCATTGTTTGGTATTGTTGACAAATTTTTATCATGATTGAAAAGTGACTCTTGATATATGTTAATTTGATCTTCAGATGAGATAAAAAAATATTCAATGTGATCTTTGATGGATAGATCTTGATCATTTTTTTCAAAAATTGTGGTGCGGAGATTATCAATGCTATCACCAGTGGTTGCATCTTCATCGTTATCCCCAATAGTGATTATCCTTTTATCAATGAGGTCTTGGATGTGATTCTTGAGTCGAATACAATCTGATGTTGCTTGTCCCTTTGTTTTGTGAAAATCACAATGGTACTTCTCCTTATACCCTAGTGGTCTAACTAGGGGTTCTTGATAGTTCCCATAGACAGGGAGCTTGATGAGATGAAGGACAAATGGGGTGAATGATATGGGTGTTGAATGTTTAGGAACCTTGGATCAATGCTAAACTTTAGGAATTATGATTTTGATTGGTTTGATTGGATAATGAACTTGTAAACCCTAAGATGTTAGATGTTATCTTAGAATGAACTCATTCAAAAGAGGTGATAATCTAACTATGTGTGTGAGGAAGGATTCATCCAAACACACCTAACTAAACAAATGATTTTGATTTGGTTTAAGGACATACCCAAGTCTAGATAATGATGTTTCCAAAGCTCCAAAGTTGTTTATGAGATGGAGATGATAAAAGTTTGGATGAATGAAGTGTTTGATTTCATCCTAAATGAACCTAGCAGGGACTTTTTTTACAAGACCAAGATAGTGAAGAACTTTCTTTTCTCTAAAAGTACTTCAAAACCAAAAGACTAATGTTTGCATGAAAACTATATCACACAAAGATTCCAAGCACATGTGTGGGGTCCAATTGTTTCTTAACTTTTATTAACGAGTTCTTTTTACCACAAACACACTCCTGATTAGCTTTTGAAACTAGATGTCCAATGTCCTAGTTTTATTTCATCCCACAAAGTGCATTATGTAGAAATCAAGGAAATCAAGGGAAAGGTTACCTAATTTTGAACTTTAGTAGGAGAAATTTGAGATAAAATTGAAATGCTTAGAAGCCTCTAAGGATATGAATCCCAAGGGAAAGCAATAGCATGTGAAGTTTTTCAAAGGTATTTGCTTCTCCTAATGGGTTTGAGATTTGGCCCTCATGTTAAGTGTTTGTTTTTCCAATGTTTTTGAACAAGAAATGTGTTTTGTTTCCAAGAATAAGCACAACCCTATGGCTATGAAACACTGTATTTGTTGAGTCCCCACTTGGACAAGTCTAGCTATGCTTATTTTTAGCAAATGGTTAGATGCTTGACCCCACTAGCTCCCCTCCACGATACTCACTTCTCAATGTATCCAAGCATTAGTACCCATAAAACTATCATGGCATACTTTCCATTTCTACTAAAACCTATAAAAGTTTGGGGCAGCTTCAGAATGACCGTTCTTGCACCAACAAATAGATAGGGATTTTGTCCTTTCTACAACAAGGGTTTTAATTCAGACTTTAAGTTCATAGGAGTTGACCCATTGAGGCAAGAGACCATTGTTGCCCGTCTCGTCAAAGCCAACTGCATGATACTAGCCTTCATTCCAGTACCCATGTTTATATCCTGGATGGAAATACTCTTGGCTTTAGAGTGTTATCGGTTGAGTCATTTTCTTGGGTGAGTACTTTTTCCGCAAGGAGGGCCCTCTAAGATAACAAAAGTGAGAAAACATAACCAGTTTTATGTGGAGGTAATGGATGTTTTCCAAACTTTATGATGGGAAAGAAGGTCAATGTATGATCCTGATGAAATTGAGGAAGACCAACAAGAGAGGGACAAGAAAAATAAAATCAATATAGAGTTTGAAGGATTTTTCAAGCGAGTAAGAGAGCTATGGGAGGAGACTCATCTAAAATATTTTCAGATAGAGTTTGGTATACCATTTAGAGAGCTTGGTTTTCATGGAGTTCATTTCAAAGCCTCCCCTTTTATTGTTCCTATCGTAAACTATTTGGTAGAGTTGGTGGAATTACTTTTGTAAGTAATCAGTATTAGTGAGATTGAGATTGTTAACCTTGAGAGAGTATGACTTGGGAAAAAGGAATTTGATATGGCTATTATTTTCAAAGAATTCAAGAGGGATGTACTCTGCATTGACGTCATTCTAATTCTTATAATTTAGAAGAGTCAAATAAAGGATATGAACCCTCTGATGTAGAAGAGGAGTCAAAATCATATTTCATGTAGCCACCATCCAGAGTGTTATAAGACAACAAGATGGAGGGAATTCTTATATAAGGATAATTTTCAATGTTGCAGGTACCATCTTTAATGCCAACTACAATGGAAACATTGAAATTCCCTAGTAGTATTTATGTTAGGGAAATTTCCTTTAGATGTAAGGTTTCAAAGCACATCAACCATGTGGTACAAATGATTAAATCCCAGAGACATGTGGATTAGGCCATCATTTGGTGGAATAGAAAGAAAGATGATTAGAAATCTAGAGGCATGCCATACTAAATTTTGGTATTCAACCATGAGAGAAGAAGAGAGAGTTGATATCATGTATCAAAACATTAAGCATACATTCTTCCAGCCAACAAAGAAGGAGATGATTACTTTGCTTCATTTTCATTTGCATAACCATATCATGGCATGGGAACCAAGAAGACCAAGGATCTCCTCTTTTATGTGGAGGTAATGGATGTAGTCCAAAATTTAGGAGGGGAAAGAAGGTCAATGTACAATCCTAATGAAATTGAGGAAGAACAGTAAGAGGGGGACAAGAAAAATAAAATCAATACAAAGTTTCAAGGATTTGTCAAGCGAGTAAGAGAGCTATGGGGGAGCACCCTCATCTAAAATATTTTGAACTAGAGTTTCATATACCATTTAGAGAGTTTGGTTTTCAAGGAGTTCCTTTCAAAGCCTCTGCTTTTATTGTTCCTACAGTAAATTGTTTGGTAGTGTTGATGGATTTACCTTTCTTAGTAATCACTATTAGTGAGATTGAGATTGTTAATCTTGAGAGAGTATTACTTGGGAAAAAGGAATTTGATATGGATATTATTTTCAAATACTTCAAGCAGGATGTACTTGCATTGACGCCATTCCTTAATCTTCACTTGATAGCATCAAGGAATAGTTGAACTCCACAGATATAAAGTATTATGAAAGCATAATGGACTTGAACTGGTATCCAATTTTGAAGACTATTACTAATGATCCTGATAAATTTATTGAAGATGTTTGTTGGGAATTTTTGAATATGGAAGCTAGTGATTCTGATTCTAATAATTTAGAAGAATCAGATCAAAGATATGAACCCTCTGATGTAGAAGAGGAATCATAATTAGATGAGGAAGGTTCAAAAGATGAATCTCTTGTGGAGTGAGAGGAGGATGAAGAAGAAGAATATTCTAAAGAGGAGGAATGCAAAACATGGGATGAATTAGAAGCCGAAGGTAGAAATGCAGATAAGGAAAAAGGAGACGAGTCTAACAATGAAGAGGAAAGGAAACAACGAAAAGTAAAAGCTACAGGGAAGTCTCAAGAACATGATATTAGATATTCAAGAGGAATGCCTGCCAAGAGGCATAAAGTCAAATGAATTGAGTTCATCTAAATCCTTCTACTATTTATTCATGCACATAAACTATAATCTTGTAATCATAATATTTGAGCTCTATTTACTCATCTTATGCATCAATAAACAACTCAACACAAGAGATGGAAATTGACATATTAACACAACAATATCCAACTAAGCTATTGAAGCTCAACTATTGATAACTCCTCCATCCATATTCTAATACTAAGTTGGATGAGGAAGAAACTCCCTCATCTAGTAAGAAAAATAAGAAAACCCCTAACAAGAAACCCTCGAACAAAAAAGGGTGCATTGTGAAAACCTCTAACGGCACAACTCAAGAGACTAAAAGAAATAAGGACCTCCCCATGAATATGTTGGTTTCTTATTCAAAGAATTCTCTAGAAGATAATTCCTATGATCATATTGCTATTGAGGAATCTAATTCCTCCTACCCTGCCACTAATAGACAGAACAGACCTAGATTCCCTAGAGACGTCAATCCTAATGACCACTATTTTAAGCCAAATCAGGAATTTCTAGATGATATCATGGGTATAGCCAGGAATGAGGCAGTTGACTACTTTGAAGTCTTTAGGTTAGCTTTGGTTGGGTTGGGTATTGGCTTCTTGTTGGCTTTTTTTGGCTTTTGGCTCCTGGCTACTGTCTCGCTTCTTTGCTGTAGCCTTCTTTTTGATTGGTTCTTTGATGTTTTATATTTCTTTTGTTTGTAAACAATGTGGTTTCGAGTCCTTGTAAAACACATTTTTTCCTTTATCAAAAACATATTCTTTTCAAATTGCTTTGGATGGTGGCCATACTTATCCTCTTGTCAAAACATGGCACATGGGCTAGTTAAACTAATTAATATGAAATTATTTACTTTTTCCAACGAAATAAAAGAATATCATTTAACATATTAAATATACTTACAAATGTATAGATCAAGGCTTGTAAACCTTTATGGCTAGTGCAATGCATGACACAAAGTTTCTCAAGCCTAGCCTTGGAGGCCTTCTCTTGAAACATATACTAATTCAATTTAACTATGCACAAATAAAATTTAAATATCATTTAATAAATTTGATATAATCATATGATAAAATTAAAAGCCCTATATACTCTCCTCACTAGACTTCCTTCGTGCATCAGAATTCTCATATGATTTTACAAGATCTCTCCATACTTTTACACTTAGATCAATTGGCCTTTTTTCTGCCTTAGCTCAAGAAGAATTTTTTTATCTTCTTTGTTTGGTTGCACCGAAATCTCTTGAAACTTTGAGACATTCGTAGCTTTATCTTCTTTATAGAACAACTTGTGCCAAAATCATTCTCCATGTCCTGGATAACTGCTTTTTTTAGATGCATGGGTATCTAGTTGAGAATAGAAAATTTAGATTGTCTTCTAACTATTGAAGGCATGATTCTTTCAACCTACTCACAAACATTTTGTGAGCATCCATCATTATGAATTCCCCTTAAGCCACCTCATATTCTATCTTCGTATTGTAGCTACCAATGCAAGATTGAAAACATGGTGTGGTGGAAGAAGTTTGCGTCCCAAGAGTGGAAGTATCTACTCCCTATTCCACATTCCTAGAGTTTACTACCACTGATTTCCTCCTGGATCTTTTGCTCGATCTAGGATTGGTTGGGGAATCAATTGATTCCCTTTACACAATTTATTTGTTTGCAATATTTGAGGGGTGTTAATAGATTATTTTTCGATGTATTTGACAAGTGTTGTCCAGTCCATATTAACCAATTTGTTCACCACCTCTACCCCCAATATGGAGGCCAATTCCTCTTTATCTTTGTCAGTCTCATGTCCCTATATATATATTTAAATTAAATTTCTTCTCTTAAATTTAGAAATAAAAAACTAACAAGTAAAATTCAAAGAAACAATGAAAACATTTACAAATCTATATGACAATGAATTACCTCATTGTGGCTAGAGTTTGCAGACAATGCTCACTTCCCTCCATTACTTGAAATTTTGAGGTGACCTAGGGAAAATTATTTTCATCTAGTCTATGGAGGCAAAAAAAGTACACACTATCAGGTATGCAAGTTTTTGTCTAGTTTGTGGTATGAAAGTTTTGTTTTGTGGGAAGCTATATTCGTTGGGTTTTCTTAGGGTTGATAACCTTATCATGGAAGATCTTTCATAATGCAATCTTGTATGAATTTTTCATGGCATCAGTGACTATGGTGCGGCTGGGAAAAACCAAGCAGTTTCTACATTTACTTTCAGCAGTTGCTTAGCAGTGACCAACCCATTTCCTAGATTTTCCAAACAATTCACTATTTACTTGATACTCAAGTTAGGGAAAGAATACGAAGGAATACTTGCTACGTGCTATAATATTTTGAGCCAAAGCTGAAATGGGTAGGGTAAATTTTTTTGTTGGTTTCTCAAATGTTTTAAAATTTATAATGATGAGACAATTTAGAGGTTATATGGACTAGTTAGGCCATGAACAAGTAAACAATCATGAATTCAAATGTAATACAAAGAGCAATAAACAATCATGAATTGAACCAAAAAAAAAATTGTAACCTTACCTATCATGTCACAAACGAAAATGAATTTCTCATTAGATGTTGGTAGTGCCCTGCTCTCTTCCTTCACGCGACGTTTTTCCCTTTTTTGTCATTAGATTTCTTCCTTCATGCAGGAAAGTTTTAAATTTTAAATTTTGATTCATTAGTTGATGCTTTAGTCAGTGTTAGTTAATGCCAACTTTAGTGCTGACTTTTGGACATTAATGTAATTTGTCTGGGATATATAAGGCAACGTCAATTATGCCTAATTTAGCACCCATCATTTTTGTATAGTGAATATTTTCATTATTTTGTATGAAAGTATCTAGAGTGTTGGAAATAATTCAAACTCCTGCCTTGTTTTTGTGACCATCGCTATCCCATGGCTCCTTCATCAACTCGGTGCGGTAGAGCGGTTTTTACCGTAGTCCCGCAATTCTTCTATGGTACCACACAAGTCTTCCTTCTATTCCTATTGGTGTTGTGTTGACTCTCATAGTCCCACAATTCTTCTTCCATTGGCATATGGTGGTGTGGAGACCACCACTATCCCATGGCTCCTTCATCAGCTTAGTGCGGTAGAGCAATTTTTACCACGGTCCCAAAAGTTTATTTTTCCTTCTCGGTGGTAGTGCGGTGAAACCTTCTGTGGTGACATTTTTAAGCACAAAGGAGACCATGGAGAGAGGATGTGGATGATGTAGAAATACTAAATTGCTGAGAGGATAGTGGGTAGAAATAGATGAAACAATAAAATCTAAATATGCAATAGAGGTAAGAAGAGAAAGCAACCTCAACCAAAGGAGGAAGGTGTTTATGAATTCACAAATGCTAAAACGTAAAGGAGATAAAGATATTTTTTTCTCCATGAGGCCTCTAAGGTCAAACTTATTGGTTGAAAATACATAGGAATGGTGATTAAATGTGCTTCTATGATCAACAGAAAAGTTGGAAAATTAGGATAGCCAAAACATGATATCAATATGCCAAATATATAACTAACATGAGGTTTTGTGTTGGATAGCATATTTGTTGAAATGATATAATTCGTGTACTAAACATTAATTACTATGTTGTGTATTTTAGGGGCAACACAAGGACATGGAAATAGATCATGTCATATCAAATGAGGACACAACAGATGAAGCAGGACATCAAGTACTCAAATTTTGACTTAACTTACGAAAAAATGCTCTGATGGCATTTTCTGATACATCCATCTTTTTTCACAGTATTATTAAAATTTATAATGTATTACCAATCTTGACATAAATTAATACATGTTGATTATTATAGATGGATATTGCAGACACAACAAATGATTACACTGAAGAAGAGGTAGGTCAAGACTATAGTACATGGGATGAATACTTTGAGAAAATTGTTGTTTGTGGATGCTTTGTATGTCATGGAAAGAAAAAATTCAAACGAGAAATTGTACAAAGACATTACATATATGAAAAGCTTACAGTGGGTAGTATGCCTCCTATAATTGATTCAAACCCAATAGGAATTGTGGTGAGGAATTTTCCAATTTGATATAAATAACATGTATACTTCCTTTAAACATTGTTTTATATTATTCATATAACTATTTTTTTCTTAATGGATACTTGCATGATAAAGTCCTTGGTGTAAAGTTTCCTATATCACTGAATTCCAGCCTAGAGGGAAATGATCATTTATCAGATGATACATCTAACACAAATATGTGCCAATATACCAGCTCGAAAGATGAGGAATTGATGAAAATAAGTAACAAAACAAGTACTGGTGTGAAGATGCATAATTTGCTTAAAGACAAGGGAAAGGTGGACTACATACCCTATGAGAATGAATTTCATAGAGATGATGACTTTCCCCAGAGTTTGAGATTAATTTACAAAGAGACATTTGATCGTCAACTATATTGCACTTGTCCTAGTGATCAATAGCTGCCTAGAGTGTATGAGACATTTAAATTTTGAGGATACAACTACATGATATGACCCTCCAATATTCATGGAGAAAATCTATGCATCTTTATTGTAAGAAATGTACATGTGGGATCCAAACATAGAAACGATTAAAAAAAAACCACTAGGAGATTAATGCCATATTATGGTCCATCATATTATAGTGGTGAATGGAGAAGGCTAGCAAAATATAAGCCTAGCATGTCAACATATGGTCTAAATTCGAATATGTATACACATTGTCTGCAATTGGAAAGTGGAAAATAAATGAATAGAGTTCATCTTATGTATATAGATGGACGTTCATACACACATAAAAATATTACAAGATTTATAAATAGTATTAAGGGAAGGGACCCTACTATAAGGCTGAATTGTCAATTTGGTGAGGTTGTAAATGATAAAGATGGAGATATGGAAAGAGAGGTTGATAGATTGATAATGGTTGAGGCTATTATGGACCTTACCATTGGGGATGAGTTATTGATTGATTACCCCTTCTTAAAATGCACTCCTACACCAAAGAAGAGGAAAGAACAAGGTCTCCCTAAGGATGTTCTTAAGGGTAGAAAACCAAAGAATAATAAATGAGTGTGGACTGATGTTTTATAAACTATGTTGTCAAAATTGTGTTTCATAGTAGGCTAGAATATTTTTCCCTAATTTTTTGCTTTGTATGCTTTTGACAAGGTCAAGATGCTTTAGGAAAATTATACGTACAAATCCTTACAAGAGGTCAAAAAGCACAATCTTATGACCTTGGGATATGACTTTACAAAAGAAAATTTCCCATTTAAAACATTTCAATCATATGAAGATCCTAGGACACTAACATGACTCTTTAATTAATGTAAGAAATCTAGTGAAGACTATTTTAAGCCAAAGGACCCTTCCTCTAGATTAACCCAAAAATTTCCTTATAATATCAAAATTTATTAAGAATTTACCTATAATTCTAAAACATGCATACATAAAGTGTGAAATTTGAATATAACATACCTTCTTACTAAATATATAGTTCATTCTATGATATATAGTTCTTTTTCCTTACTATAAATATAGATTTCAAGGGGACAGTCTCCTAGCCATAATGTATAGCTATCTCTAGGATGTCTAGGACAAGGTCCATTATTAAGATTATGGAGTAAAAATGTAGTGTCATGAAAATATAGGAACAATTAAAATTGGTTGGATTACAAATAAATAATTTAACCTTAAATATTATTTGAGAAATCCATTCATAAGAACACAATATCCTAGATTTTAGTATTTTGAGGGTAGCTCAAGGTTAAGAATCCATAACCAAAACATTGTAAAACAATGCCTTGATACATTTATGTGGTTCTAAGACTGTTAAAATAGCTGAAATAAAAGAGGTCCCATCAAATTTCTTATTTCCAAAGTAAGTTCAAGTGGTTTGTAGCAAGGGCCTCAAAAACTTTTAAACAAAGGCAACTAGTTGTTTAGGCCCAAGCAACTCCAAAATATCAATAAACTTATTTATAATAGTAATTAGGAGAAAGGGTTGACCTAACTTGATCACCTTTGATTAACTAATTTAGAAGTAAACATATTTAAATAGTAAATATGAAGGAATGCACTTATCTTTTGTGTTGGTACCAAAGACATTGTTGATTGAGCTTTCATACCAACATCATGTATACAAAGAACCACCATTGTCATGAAATCTAATGCAGAAAAATGTAGCATGCAATGCTTACAATCACTCCTTTCCATGCCTTTTCTCTCTCTCTAAACCCTTGTGTTTTTAGTCTGTTGCCCTTCCTATGAAATTTCTTTCTTTCTTCTTCGTTGCTTTACCCTCTTCTACAAAATCCCTCTTCCTCATGCCATACTTTGCATTCCCTTTTCAACATAGGTAGAGAGGATGATGAAAAAAATTGAGGGCTACCACATTTACTTGAAGTTCCTAAAGCATTAACATACTACCCATACCTTCATCCAACTTTTTCTCCCCATGTATTTTATTGATATGTTATTTGATTTATTTATTTTATTATCCACCCAATGTTGATGTGAAAGGGTCTTCTTTTACAGGGATGTGACAAAAACTTGTTAATTTATTAATAAGGTGTGCGAGCCATGTATTCAAACACAACGAATTTGCAAAACCATCTAAATTAAACACTCCTACTCAAATAAAATATCTTACTCTCATTTTATAATGCCAAATGTTGAGAAAATTGGTAAACAACAATTGTATTAATATAAGAATGCTATGTACAAATTTGAGTAATCCAATGAAAGGTACATGCAATTAGCCATTAAACTTGAATAAAAACATGGATAGACTAAACGTAAAAGACATTGGTAAAATTATAAACACAAACACATAACATTAGATGTAAGTGGAGAAAATCACAAACAAAAACACATAACATCATACTTTTATGTTATAATGCTTATTTTGAAGATTAAATATGAATTTTCCATGAACGTTAATGAATATTTTTCTTGATTAGATGAAAAAGGGAGTTCAATATTGTAGCCCTAACACACATAAATGGTGTATCTCTCTCTTCTTTTATCATTCTGTGTTTTTAGTTCTCTTCTTTAGAATGATTAATAATTTTATCATAATCTTACATCAATATTAGTCTCTAAATACAAACTTATAGAAAGGAATCATGTCTACAACTTCATTAAAAATATTATAATATACCATAATAATCTTCCATTTTCATTACTTGATAACATATAGTAGTTCTACTCCTTACTATATACACCCCAACTATAATATTGATATAAATAATCATCTACATGTAGTCTAAACTTCTTTATCAACTCTTATGAAAATAATTTTCTTGAATATGAGTCAATTCTTACTTTACTTAAATAGTGCTAATTGTAAAGACCTCCTTCAACAAAGTGTAAGCTATTATTGAATTCATGCGTAAACTATCTCTAATCTCTCTTCTCCTACCATGGTCATCATACCCTCCTTAGAATTACTTTATTTTAATTTTTTGAGAATTAACTCTTAGCATTGAAATAACTAATCAATTTATAGACAATCAATCAAATTTTCATACTTCAATTTTTTTTTAATGAATTTTTAATTACAATTTTTTATTTTATAAATTTTTAAAAATAAGAGCATGCTTACTATTACTAAACTTCTTTCTAAGTAAACTTATTTGTAAGAATTTTTTTTTTTTAAATATAATTTTAATTATTTGATTATTTTCTAAAGTCATATTCTTCTATTAATTAAATAATTTTCATTGTTAAATTAATTCATCTTTTTTTTATATCCTTCCTTTGATTAAAATAAATTAATATTTATTTAATTACGTCTTGTTCTCTCTATTATTAAATAAATTATTATTTATTTAATTTTTTTTTTTTCCTTCTATAATTAAATATTTATTTTAATTATTTAATTATTTTCTTCTACAATGAAATAAAGCTTACTTATTTAATTATTTTCTATTTTTCTCTCTACTATTAAATAATTATTTTAATTATTTACTTTTTAATTAAATAATTGCTTCCAAATAATTTTAATTAAAAGTCAACATTTCCCTCTTTACTATAATTAAATAATTGTTTTTATTATTTATTTTTTCTTGATTCCTCCTAAATTAAATAATTTTATAATTATTTAATTTACTTCAGTAACCTCTTTTTTTGTGTCAATCTCCTCCCTTATCCCAATTAACATCCACCTTTGATAAGGTTTTATTTCCTTTCAATCTCCATCATCCATCCTTAACTAGACCATATTTTGCCCTAACCCTATTTCCTTGCTTCTCCAAGCAATCCCACCCATTGATCATCATCATTTAATCTTGGCCCTTCATTCAAATTTGGTTTTCTATAAAAGAGACCTATCCCTTTCATTTTAAGACTACAACCATTGTCTTTGATATTTTCCTGTCACGAACATTAGGCTTATTCTTGCATAATACAAATCTGAGGGGAAGCTAGCATATAAATTAGCAAGATGGAGAAGAGCTATGAAGGTATTCAACCATGGCATAGGAATTATAGTAATAGTACTTTATTGTTTATGTTTCTATGTCCATTTGTACTTCATTGTTAGATTACTGTCCTTATTTGAGTTTTAGGTAGTTGATAGTTCATAGTGTTGATTCATACTTTACACCTTGATTTTGGATTTAGGAAAATTCACTGCCACAATTCACCGTTGGAAAATTCACCCCCAACAATTCACCATGGAAAAATTCACCACCATGACAAATTCACCTTATGGAATATTCACCACCAGCAATTCATGGCGGTGAATTTTCCATGAGGTGAATTTGTAATGGCAGTGAATTTT
>VDFB02120554.1:0-25443 GCA_007258455.2 Sequoia sempervirens | reverse complement strand
ACATCCATTTGAGATACAGACCACTTATTCTGAGTCGCTAATGCTAAAATCATTCTGATAGTATCCAATCATGCTACAGGTGCAAATGTCTCATTGTAATCAATTCCAGGCTGTTGTGAATAGCCCTTTACAACCAATCTTGCTTTAAGCTTCTGAACTTCATCTTTTTCATTCAATTTGGTTTTATAAATCCATTTCACCTAATAACATCTTTGTTCTTTGGAAGACTGACTAGTTCTCATGTCTGATTCTTTTCAATTGCTTCAATCTCTTCATCCATAGCACTTACCCATTTATCATCTTTGACTGCATCTTCAAAATGAACTGGATCTTCTATTTGAGAATAAAATGCAAAAAGAGAAATCTGATCTGAATTATTCTCACCTTCATTTTGCTCATATATATCTCTTATGCTTCTAATTTTCTGTCTTCTCAGACTTGCCAATATAGGATTTGACATATCACTTGAACTTGTGGAATGTGGACTCGATGGTCCTACTATAGATGGTGTTTGTTGTCCTCTTGTTGGACTGCTTCCTTGAATGCATGAGGTTGTTCTCATAGTCAATGTTGGTGTCACTTGTGGACTACTTTGCTGAGCTTGAGTGGGAGTGGTAGGAGTCACAATAGCTGGAATATTTGTTGATGCTGAAACTTCATTCTCCTCTTGAGGTATACTAGCTGAAATATTGATTGTCTTCTCTATACTTCCATCCCATGCTTCATTTTCTACAAATTGTACATCTCTGCTGATTATAACTTTCTTTGTTGTTAGATTATAGAGCTTATAAGCTTTGGATTCTTCACTATATCTGACAAATATATATTTTTCTCCTTTGTTATCTAGCTTCCTTCTCAATTCATCAGGCACATGTGCATATGCTACACATCCAAATACTCTTATGTGAGTAACACTGTGTTTTCTTCCTGTCCATGCTTCTTCAGGTACCATATTCATAACACTTTTCATTGGACACCTATTCATTATATAGGCTGCACAAGATATTGCTTCTACCCAATATTCATTTGACAAATGTTTGGCTTTCAACATGCTTCTAGCCATTTCCATGATAGTTCTGTTTTTCCTTTCAGCTACTCCATTTTGTTGAGGTGTGTATCTAGTTGTGAATTGCTTGTGAATTCCATGATCTTTGCAAAAATTAAAAAATTCTCTTGAAATATATTCACCACCTCTATCTATTCTCAACACTTTGATATAATAACCACTTTGTTTTTCAACCAAATTCTTGAACTGACGAAATAGATCAAACACTTCATTTTTCTACTTTAGAAAATAAACCCATGTTTTTCTTGAATAATCATCAATGAATGTCAGAAAATAAAAACTACCACCTATTGAAGGTGTTAGCATTGGTCCACACAAATCTGAATGTATAATTTCCAAAGGGGCTTTTGCTATAGTTGACTTTCCTGCTGGAAATGATTCTCTATGTTGTTTTCCTAAAATGCACCCTTCACATACCCTTTCTGGTTTTTCTATTAAAGGTAGTCCCTTGACCATGCTTTTCCTATGAAGTAAATTTAAACCTCCAAAGTTGAGATGCCCAAATCTCAGATGCCATAACCAGTTTTAATCTTTTATCTCAGCTTGAAAGATTGTCTGCACTATTGTTGTAGTTTCTTCTCGACACATTTGTGAATTCATTAAGTGTTGTGCTTGGGCATAATTTATATTCAAATCTGGCCTTATCTTTAAGGGAAACATTATGTTGTTTGTCATTCTGACTTTTGCAATAAGCTAGTTGCTTGGGTATTTGTCTAAAATTGTGCACAGACCATTCTTGAAGGTTACTCTATACCCTTTTTGAACCAGTTGCCCTACACTCATTAAGTTATGTTTCAGACCAGGCACAAAATACACATCTGAAATATACTTTTACTCCCCCTGTTTAGTTAGAATATTGACATCTCCTTTTCCCTTGACTGACACTTTGTTGTCATTACCCAATGTAACATCAGATTTTACATTCTCATTTAAACTTGAAAACATTTCTAGATTCCCTATCATATGATTGCTACAGCCTGAATCTAAAAACCATACATCTTTTTCATTTGCTTGAGCAACATTACAAGCTAAAAACATTGTGCTCTTATCTGAATTCTGATTTTGACCTTCTCTTGAAAAATTTGCATTTTGTCTATTGTTATCATACTGCTTCTTTCTACACTCATTCATATAATGCCCATATTTTTGACAGTAGTGACATTGGACTTAAGATTTATCATACCTCTGATTTTGTGACTGATTCTATGTTGGATTTTGGCTTGAGCCTTGATTGCTGCCTCTTCCACTTGAAATTGATACACTGTATCTTTCACCTCTATAAGAGTTTCTTCCTCTTCCTCTTGATCTACCTCTGCCTCTTCCTTGACTGACTGAAGCCTGAGTTTTGAAAGCATGCTTTAGTGATATATCTGCTGACCTTTTCAGCCTGTGTTCATGAGAAATTAGTGATGCATACAGCTCATCAACTGAGAACTGTGAGAGATTCTTTGTCTCCTCTATAGCAACTACAATCGGTAGAAATTTTGTGGGAAAAATCCTTAAAATCTTTTCAACAACTCTGGTATCTTCCAGATTCTCTCCATGAGACCTAATTTGATTAACCACCTCAATGACTTGGGCATAGAATGAATCTACAGATTCATTGTCCTTCATACATATTGTTTCAAAATCTCTTCTCAGCATTTGTAGCTTTACTGTTTTAACTTTTGCCATGCCTTGATAGGCAGTCTGAAGTATGTCCCATGCTTGTTTGGACTTTGTTGCTACTGAAATCCTTGGAAAAATGCTTTCATTTACACCTTGAAACAGATAAAATAAAGCCTTTGAATCTTTCTTCCTCGCGTCTTTTAATAAGTCTTTCTCTGCTTGTGTTAAAGCATTGTATGCTACTGCATCTGCTAGCTCTGGAAATCCATTCTCTACTAAATCCCGTATATCTTGTGAGCTAAATAGTGCTTTCATGGTAATTGACCAGTACTCATAATTCTTCCCATTAAACTGTGGAATTTATGGGTTTTTCAAGCTTGTGCTTGCTGCCATTTTTTAAATTTACCCAGATAATCTACTTTGATAAAATTAACTCTGATAATTGAACTAGCTCTGATACCACGTGAAGGCCAAAGGCAAAGGAGTTCACACACAGTAAAAATTAAAACATAAAATATTATTTTCAACACAGAGCTGCTGCTTGTAATTTTCTGTTTCTTCACATTCACCTTTCTCTGTCTCAAAAATAATTACATATCCAAAAATATACAGATAAAAATCACGTGAATGATTTATCACGGATAAGAAAGCCCGTCGAAAATTTAATACTAATTACCTAACTAACTTTCCCCGGTCAAAACGCATTTAATAAAATTCCCTTACAATATTATTAAAACTTAGATATTAATTTCCCATACTACGAAATATCTTTTGGCGGTGGCGGCATTATCCATGGTTCCCCGCGGTATCGCAATGGGTAAAACCCATATTGCGATATTGCAGGCAACGGTTAGTTGACGGCCCAGTAAACAGTGGCGGTTAAAGATAAAACAAACTTTTACGGAAGTCTCTCATGGTGCCGCAATGAATATTTTATTGATTGCGATATTGCTCACGAACTTCAAAGCCGTGAGATTGGTAACAAGTTGGCCTTCAGAAATGTTCATCCTCTGATAAAGTTCCGAAATTTTCAGCTGCAGGAAGAGTTTAAAACTTGTTATCGGTGTAGAGATGAAATTCAACAAATAGTTACAGCTAACGGTACTATATTTGCTTTGGCAAAGTCAGGTCTCTGTGCTGCATTTGATAGGCACATAAATAAAATGCTTTGTTACTTGAATTTAAGTCCACCGGAACCAATTCAATTCATGCACTATAACAAGATAAATAATTCTCTCATTACAGTGTCAGTTAAAGATTACATTAAGTCAATATACCATTACAAAACTCATCTGAGAAGATAAATAATTCTCTCATTACAGTGTCAGTTTTTGCTATATTTGAGAGTGAGAAGCTGACTTGGCGTGGTATCGTAGAGTTTGATGATATCAATGGGAAACTTATTACTTTTTCAGCTCACGATCGTACTTACAAGGTATTTGATTGGAAGAACTATACACTCTTGTACTCCATATCTGACAAAGAAATTGAAGAAATAAAGACCACTGTTGGTATAATCCTCTTAATATCAAAAAGATCTGCTTGTGGAAGCATTCTTCCTCTAAAGATATTATTTGTAGAGGATGGGGTTGTTTTGAAATCTATCAATCATGCATTACTACCCAATAGAAGGATTGATTTTGTTGACATCTTCCACGAGAAGATACTCGTTAAACAAGATAATGAATGCATGCAAATTGTTGATGTTCAGAATGAGAAGATGATTGAAGTGGGCAAAAAAGAGTTCAAGAAGAGCTGGCCTTGTGCATTTATTTTCTTGTATGAGAAACGATTATTCTTGACATATCACAGCGGGACTGTTTCTGTATGGAATTTGAAAGGAGAGCTGGTTGCTTCTTATAGAGACCACTTGCTGGTTGCTTCTAACATAGCTGGTTGTAACTTTCATTTGACTCATGATGAAGACTTACTTATTTCTTACAAGAAAATTTCTGATAAAAGAAAAACGTTAATAAAAATTAGCGACAGCTTGACTGGGAATTGCCGCGCTGAGATTGGTGACAATGTGGCTATAAGTTGCAGGAATCGGCCTAATGCAACACTAATACAAAACACCGTTGAAGATGCTCTGGAAGATATGACTGCATTGTTCTATGACGAGGAAAGAAATGAAATCATTACTGGCAATAGCAGAGGGTTTGTACATATCTGGTCAAGCTGAATGTTAAAGAGAAAGTGATGATTGTTTTGAGTTGTTGAACATAAAAAAAGTTTATATTTTCTTCCCCTAAGAATGTATCAAATTATATTTAATTTCCTAAAGCGGTGGAAAGGTCTCCTGCTTTGTGTTTAGGGTAGAATGACTAAACTGTTTTAACTGGTAAAGTCTATAAAATTATATTCAGCTCTAATTTATTAGTATTAGTGATTGTTGTTTTAACTGGTATTAGGAATAAATTTACAAAATATCAAAATTTCGCCTCCCCAAATTTTCCTTTCAACATTCCTACAATCTTTTCTTAGATGGCCACTGGTTTGCCCATTTTGCATGAAAGGCTTTCTCCCGTATTCGATGTTCTGCGATTTCGATACCTCAAATTGTATCATTCTTTTTTTCGTGATTCCAATCTTGTCTTCGATTCGACTGGGATTTTGTTCACCCTAGATGCTTCCATTCTCCTGGTTATGGGTATCCACATCTTTTTGTTTGTAAGGTGTGGTTTGGCTTAGGGTTTTCTAGCTTCCCGGACTTCTTCTTGTTTATTCCACCTAAGATTTTTGCCTTTGATGCACATCACGCTTATTTTCCTTGGTTGCCAATGTCCAACCCCTGTCTCTGATCTTGATTATCATTATTCGATTGCCATGTTGAATCTTTTCTTTGCTGATATTCTGCCCTTCGAAATGTGTAATTTCCATGCCTTCTGTTGTTTTGTATTTACCCAGACTTTCGTTCCATTATTGAAATCAATTCTGCCCCTACTTAAATCATATTGACCAGAACGCTATTGCTTGCATCTCCCCGCCTTCTAGAAATATTCTTCCTCTGATCTCCAAATCTTCGTTGCCGCTACTTAGCTTTTCTTTGCTCCAGCAATCAATTGGATGACCGCAATGACATACGTTTCAAAGTCACCTACTGTAGAAATTTTTGCATCTTTAAGTTCTCCGTTTAGAAGGGAATTACTAGTTGAACTCCACAAGTTACAGCTATTTATAGTGAAGTCTGTTGTATCTAAGTTTAACTTTCCTAAAGCAGAGTGGACACAGTACATAAACTATGATATATCGGTGTTCCCTTTGTCAATCCAACCCGGAAAATGTTCTAAAAGAAACTATGAGACAAATTAACACATTGTAAGTTGATAAGTACTTTCTACCTTCCAAGAATTTATCACGCGACTCTGCTCAAGCCATTTTCTAAAGCATCACCTGCCAAAATATTGTCCAAAGGTAGACGTGTGCAAAATGCAGAAGCATAAACAAGGCATGTGAACTGTTTGACAGAATGCCTCAAAGAGATGTATCCTCGTGGACTACAATGATTACCGGATATCCTAAAAAAATGGATTTGTTGAAAAGGCTTTTGGAAATTTCGAGCAAATCCAATTAGCAGGTATAAAGCCAAATTCCACAACCCTTACCAACATCCTCCATGCCCATGCCAAAATGGGAGCTTTGGAACAGGGAATAGACTTCTATCAAAGCATAAAAGATAGGGAAATTTTGTCAGATGTTATAGTTACAACTGCCCTGGTAGACGTGCTTCCAAAATGTGGAAGCATAGACAAGGCAGGTGAATTGTTTGACAGAATGCCTAAAAAAGATTTGGTCTCATGGACTACAATGATTGCAGGATATGCACAGAATGGATTTGTTGAAAAGACAGTAGAAACTTTCAAGCAAACGGAATTGGCAGGTGTAAACCCAGACTCGATGACCTTTGCCAATATCCTCTGTGCCTCTGACAAGATTGGAGCTTCGGAACGGGGTGTGGACATCCATCAAATCATAATGAAAGGTAGATTTTGTTAAATGCTGAAAATACATTGGTTGCAATGCGGTGCGAATGAGGCAAGACATTTGTCTCCAAATCAGGTTCAAATTTCCTTCAATTATATTGTACAAAATACTGAGGATTTACTCCAGACTAGTTGATTGCACTCCGTGGATCAAACCTTCCAAATCTATCATTAAAAGTTTAAATTTCAATTTATAAACTAAACAGCGGAGATTTCAAATTTTTAAAATCATAATAAAATAAATTATTTTACTTACGAATGATGGCTAAGTCTAATAGGTTAATTAGTGTTTCTTACATCTGAGATGAATTAATACAGATATTCAGATATTTTTTGGTTAATGCTTTGATTCCAATTAATTCCTGGGGACTATCATGAAAGGCATCTGGACAAGCACATATCAATGTAATGGACATTTTGCAAATTCTTATTCCAAGAAAATCCAAAATTACAAGCTCTTCTAAACAGGGAAGAGTCAAACCATCTTTTACTTCTTATAATTCAAAATAATCATTACTTTCCCATTAGCATTCAGTTTGACCAGACATTTACAAACCCTCTTGTATTGCCTGTATAAATTTCATTTCTTTCCTCGTCATAGAACAATTCAGTAATGTCTTCAAGAGCGTCTTGAAAGGTGCTCTTGATTACTGATAGATCAGATCAATTCCTGCAACTTATATCCAATCTGGATAATCGCCATTAATCTTAGCACAGCAATTTCCTGTCAAGATGTTGCTTATTGAGCCATTTGTTTTATCAGGTTTGAGGGACTTATGAACTTTGTTGTAAGAGAGGAGCATCTCTTCATCATGAATCAACTGAATGGTTGAGGCTGTTCTTACAGTCGATGCTGGTGTCACTTGTGGACCACTTTGCTGAGCTTGAATGGGAGTGGTAGGAGTCACAATAGTTGGAATATTTGTTGATGCTGAAACTTCATTCTCCTCTTGAGGTATACTAGCTGAAATATTGATTGTCTTCTCTATGCTTCCATCCCATGCTTCATCTTCTACAAATTGTACATCTCTGCTGATTATAACTTTCTTTGTTGTTGGATTATAGAGCTTATAAGCTTTGGATTCTTCACTATATCCAACAAATATACATTTTTCTCCTTTGTTATCTAGCTTCCTTCTCAATTCATCAGGCACATGTGCATATGCTACACATCTAAATACTCTCATGTGAGTAACACTGTGTTTTCTTCCTGTCCATGCTTCTTCAGGTACCATATTCATAACACTTTTTGTTGGACACCTATTCATTATATAGGCTGCACAAGATATTGCTTCTGCCCAATATTCATTTGACAAATGTTTGGCTTTCAACATGCTTCTAGCCATTTCCATGATTGTTCTGTTTTTCCTTTCAGCTACTCCATTTTGTTGAGGTGTGTATCTAGTTGTGAATTGCTTGTGAATTCCATGATCTTTGCAAAAATTAAAAAATTCTCTTGAAATATATTCACCACCTCTATCTATTCTCAAGACTTTGATATAATAACCACTTTGTTTTTCAACCAAATTCTTAAACTGACGAAACAGATCAAACACGTCATTTTTCTGCTTTAGAAAATAAACCCATGTTTTTCTTGAATAATCATCAATGAATGTCAGAAAATAAAAACTACCACCTATTAGTTGTGCTTGCATAGGTCCACACAAACTGAATGTATAATTTCCAAAGGTGGCTTTTGCTCTAGTTGACTTTCTTGGCTGAAATGATTCTCTATGTTGTTTTCTAAAATGCACCCTTCACATACCCTTTCTCGGTTTTTCTATTAAAGGTAGTCCCTTGACCATGCCTTTCCTATGAAGTAAATTTAAACCTCCAAAGTTGAGATGCCCAAATCTCAGGTGCCATAACCAGTTTTCATCTTTTATCTCAGCTTGAAAGATTTTTATGCACTACTGTTGTATTTCTTCTCTACCCACTTGTGAATTCATTAAGTGTTGTACTTGAGCATAATTTATATTCAAATCTGGCCTTATCTTTAAGGGAAACATTCTATTTTTTGTCATTCTGACTTTTGCAATAAGCTGGTTACTTGGGTATTTGTCTAAAATTGTGCACAAACCATTCTTGAAGGTTACTCTATACCCTTTTTGAACCAGTTGCCCTACACTCATTAGGTTATGTTTCAGACCAGGCACAAAATACACATCTGAAATATACTTTTTCTCCCCCTGTTTAGTTAGAATATTGACATCTCCTTTTCCCTTGACTGACACTTTGTTGTCATTACCCAATGTAACATCAGACTTTACATTCTCATTTAAACTTGAAAACATTTCTAGATTCCCTGTCATATGATTGCTACAGCCTGAATCTAAAAGCCATACATCTTTTTCATTTGCTTGAGCAACATTACAAGCTAAAAACATTGTGCTCTTATCTGAATTCTGATTTTGACCTTCTCTTGAAAAATTTGCATTTTGTCTATTATTATCATACTACTTCTTTCTACACTCATTCATATAATGCCCATATTTTTTACAGTAGTGACATTGGACTTGAGATTTATCATACCTTTGATTTTGTGATTGATTATGTGTTGGGTTTTGGTTGATCCTTGATTGCTGCCTCTTCCACTTGAACTTGATAGACTGTATCTCTCACCTCTGTAAGAGTTTCTTCATCTTCCTCTTGATCTACCTCTACCTCTTCCTTGACTGACTCAAGCCTGAAGTTTTGGAAAGCATGCTCCAGTGATGTATTTGCTGAATTTTCAGCCTGTGTTCATAAGAAATTAGAGATGCATACAGCTCATCAACTGAGAACTGAGAGATTCTTCGTCTCCTTTATAGCAACTACAACCGGTAGAAATTTTGTGGGAAAAATCCTTAAAATCTTTTCAACAACTCTGGTATCTTCCAGATTCTCTCAATGAGACCTAATTTGATTAACCACCCCAATGACTTGGGTGTAGAATGAATCTATAGATTCATTGTCCTTCATACATATTGTTTCAAAATTTCTTATCAGCATTTATAACTTTGCTATTTTAACTTTTTCCATGCCTTGATAGGCTATTTGAAGTATGTCCCATGCTTGTTTGGACTTTGTTGCTACTGAAATCCTTGGAAAAATGCTCTCATGTACAGCTTGAAATAGATAAAACAAAGCCTTTGAGTCTTTCTTCCTTGTGTCTTTTAATAAGTCTTTCTCTGCTTGTGTTAAAGCATTGTATGCTACTGCATCTGCTGGCTCTGGAAATCCATTCTCAACTAAATCCCATATTTCTTATGAGCTAAATAGTGCTTTCATGGTAATTGACCAGTACTCATAATTCTTCTCATTAAACTATGGAATTTGTGGGTTTGTCAAGCTTGTGCTTGCTGCCATTTTTGAAATTTACCCAAATAATCTTCTTTGATAAAATTGACTCTGATAATCGAACTTACTCTGATACCATGTGAAGGCCAGAGGCAGAGGAAATCATACAATAAAAATAAAACTTAAAAAAAATATTTCTTCAACACAGAGCTATTGCTCGTTAATTTTTTGTTTGCTCACCTTCACATTCACTTCCTCTGTCAAAAATAATTACATATACAAATACATAAAGGTAAAAGTCACATGAATATTTTTCATAGATGAGAGAGCCCGACAAAAATTTAATACAAATTACCTAGCTAACTTTTTCCCGTCAACACACATTTAATAAAGTGTCCTTTACATAAAATAAAAACTTAAATATTAAATTTTCCGTATCTCGAAATGTCTATGGCAGTGGCGGCTTGGAGAAGGTTCCCCGTGGTATCGCAATGGGAAAAACCCATATTGCGATATCGCGGGCAGCGGTTAGTTGATGGGGCGGTAAACGGCCGTAAATAATAGTTAGGGTTTACATTCCAAGAGAAGGTGCAACATTGTAAGGTAATTTCTTGTTTTCGCAGTGCCACCACCGCCGACGGTTAAGCGGGCAATTCAGTTTAACACTCTGAGTGATAAAATCTTCAAGTCCTCAAAAAAATATGTATGTCCTCTTGTATATCTATAATATTTACAAATCTGCGATTCAAAGGAATTCAGATAATTAATTTTAAATTATATTTCAAGATTACTTTTGTTTTGACGCATTGAAGACAACTATTGTACATTATTGCGAAGGAAATTATTTGCATGTTTTCTTTTGTTATTCTACATAAAAAGCTGTTATTTTTTTATAGTGAGACCAAATGTTTGCAGGTGTATTTCATAGCGAGCCTAGAGGATATTCTAATTAATATGGTAAATATTCAAATGTCATAGAATTATATTGTTTTGGTCCGAAAATTAGGAAAAGAAAGAGTAAAGAGGAGCTGCACTATTTGTGGACAGTGGAGGGAGCTTGATTTTTTAGGCAATCATTATCGAAATAAATCTCAAATTTAGAAAAGGGTGTAAGCAATGAGTAAGTCTTTTCAAACACTAAACGAATTTGCAATAATCTTAACCTCATAAATGTTATGAGCATCTCAACATCTATATGTTTAGACTATCCATCATATGTTTCTAATAATTTTCTCTCAAATTTTGATTCATATAAATGGTTGATAGAATTGCATTTTGACGAGGTCCCATGGAGAGGCTTCTTAAATTTTTTATGGAGTCACTATTTAAAAAAAAATTAGATGGATTTATCAAGTTATGTTATGGTTTTTTTTAATGTTGAAAAATGTAATCTCATGTGGGCGGCATGATTTTAAATTTTTTGTTCACAGTTAAAACTGTCCATCTTATTTCAACTATTTTTTGTCCAAGTCTAAAATTAGACATCATAAATTTGTAACAGCCTTGTTTTTTCATAAGGAAAAAATTAACTTTTAGGATTCACATAAGAAAATATTGTTTATGGTGAATTTTTTATGTTTAATAAGTTGTTCAAATTCTATGATAATGGATCATTGTTTAATACAATTTAAATTTGATTTATGGAGTTGAAAGAGATAAAAATAGTAATAAAAAAAAAACTTTCACTATTTCTATTTTAAGAGAATATATATCCAATTTTAATTAATATTAGGTTAGTGCTAGGATTAGGGTTAGGGTAATTACGGTTATTGTTATGCTTTTTTAATTAATATAACTAATAATATAATAAAATAATATAGTATAATTATATATTTATTCATCTTAGGTTTATTTTAAAATTTAAGATATATAAATTGTAACACCCCTCCATTTTGTTCTTTTGATCGAACAGAGTTCGTTATGTATACTTTCATTAGATGATGTTATTATTTCAAGTTGTGGATTAAATTATCATGTATGTGAATTATTGATGCTTTATTCTTTGATTATACCATTGATGTTTAAAGGCGTCAGTGAGCGACATTGTATTGGTCAAGGGGACGGGATCACATCACTCGCACGCGAGTGCCCTGTGATTCCGCGACTTCCTCTTCACAGTGTGTTTTGATATTTATATATATATATATATATGTATGCATGTTTGGCACTCTTGTTGTGTGCAAGATGCAAGTACAGGGCATTGACTCTACTTGATTTCGCAGGTCTGAGCATGTCCCTTGTTCAACAGAAAATGATTGGGAGATAGTAGCTTGGGTTTCTGTGTCGTGACATCACCCTAGCCATAGTGGGTTGTCGGGTTGTCAATTGGGATAAGCTATTTGTCTTGTCATCTCGTCTCCCATTGCTTGTATGATTCAAATTTCCTAGTGAAATGGTGTTGCTTTATTTAATTTTATTGCCAAAATTCATAATAGAGTGTTTATTAATTTATTAGTTGATTTAATGCAATTGATGAATGATCTAACCGTGAATTAGATTTATGGAGGATTAATTAAATTAGTCCAATTGTGTTAGCATTATTAAATAATGAGACAAAAAAAAATATACATTAGAAGTTGTATTGCATTCCTCATGTAAAAAAATAAAATTAAAAATGATTTGTTTTAAATATAATAGTTGGATTCAATTTTGTGAAATAAAATGAATTTAGTTAGCATTGTGGGGTAAATGGAATTGGTTTTTTTTTTAAATGAGTATTATGCATTTGAAAAGGGAAAACAAAGTTGTTTTATTAATTTCAAAAAATATATATATATATATCCAAAAATATCTAAATTTGCAATAACTTTTGGTGGGTGGCTAAATTAGGGGTTTGACATTTTTTTTTGGAGGCCATAAGGTAAATGCATTCTTTTTTTTGAATTATCTTTTTTGAAAATTTGGTAATTTGAGAGAGAGCAAGAGGAAACTTAAAAAAAATTTGGAGAAAAATTGTTGAAGAAGGATTGGAAAAGCTTGGTGGAGGAGAAATTTGAAGGAGCACACCCTCCATTAAAGGACTTTACAAAAACTTGGAGAAAACAAAAGGTTCCTTGTTTTTTTTTTCCCTTCTTCATGCAAATTTTATTTTAACCATTTTTGTTTGAAATGGCTCAAATCAGTTTTGGAAAATCAAACCTTCGATTTCAAAACCCATCATAGAATCACCATTCAAACTTGAAAATGAAGAGTTTTGCAAATTTTTTTAGAAAACAATATGAACCAGAAATTTTATTCAAACCATCATTGAGAAATTTGAAACAAATTGGATATTTCAAATGGGTTTTGTTGAAAACTTGTTTTGTTGAGAAATTTCTATTTCATTTGGGTGAAATTTTGGAATTATGGTGTTAAATTGTGATGCTTCTATGAGAATTCAGTTTGTTTCTCAAATTCCCAATCTGGGTATTGAACAAGAATATTTTTACAGTCAGTGTGTGTATATATATGCCTATATATATGCATATATATGTATATTATGGAGTGTATATACATATATATGCATATATATTGCATATATAATGTTGTAATGTTATTAAATTTTAGTCTGGTAAAATAAATTTTAATTTTTTTCCTGTTATAGGTCTCTATGTTTAAAACCAGAGTTCGCATTGTTTTTGAGCGGCGTTTGTAGGGGGGATGAAACCTCGGCGCGTGGGCGGCGCGGCTTCACTAGCCGCCACTCCTGTGGACGGAGGTGCTTCCAATGAAGGCAGTGTCGTTGCCTTCCCTAGTAGCGTCACCCCCAGCGCAGGGAGGCCGCGGCTGTAGCGAGACTTGTGTCTCCCCTGCCGCAGCTTCCTGGGCGGTGTGGGTGTTTGGGTTTATAAAACCCTGTTTCATTCTTTGTTTTTTTTTTATATATCATTTCTTTATTTTATTTATATATATTATATTAAATATAATATATATATTATATTATATTATATTATATTATATATATATCATATTTAATATATATCTATAAATATCTAGAATTCCAATTTTTTTTTTAAATAATAATTATTTATTATTTAAATATATAATTAATATATTTAATATATATGAGTTATATATATATATATATAATTTATATATATATATATTTTATATATATTGAAATATATTTTTATTATATTTTACATAATGAAATAATGCAATATGGTTTATTTCAAAATATTTTAATATTAAAGTAAAAAGTTAAGTGTTAATTATATATATAATGTGTAGTATTATATATACGTCGAGTATACGCAATTTATATATATGCTTTCTTTCTTTTTAAAATGATAATTGTGTATTATCATCAAGTTATTCTTGGCAATGCATATGGAGTTATTATCATTACGAGAATTTTGCATTATGATTTAATGATCAAGCGTAGATTATGGAAATAATTGCAATACATTAGATCACTCATGTAATTGTACAAAAAATTATTTTAATTAATTTGAGTAATGCACCAAGGCGTTGAGTGAATCGGATTTACGAAATCCTAATGTAGTTTTCTTTATATTACTTATGATGCTTCTTCTTGGTGTGGGACAATCTAGTCAGTGTTATGTAAGTCTTCCAAATAGGACTTTATTTTATGTGGCTTGAGTTGTTATATTGATCAACCCTGGTTTACCTTGGGTAGTGCATGCAATGTGTTTAGTTAAACCCAGTTATCTTGGACGGGATAGGTTGACTTCATGTCTTGTTTAGGGATTCATTATCCCTAGGTTGCACTTGAGTACTCTTTGGGGGTGGCATAGTTCCACGTGTTGTCTTAGAGAAGTGGTTTGCATTGAGGGCTGACACACAAAGTGGTGCCAGAAGATCTCAATGTAAGTTGGTTAATTCAGTGAAAACTTAAACCAATCAATTAGCATAGGTGGTACCAACATTTAAAAAGATTAATTTAGCCTCGCTCATGGACGCAAGTGCTTGTATAGACTTTAAATGAGACGAGAAGGCTTGGAATGGCAAGATCATTATCTTGTCCCTTTGAAAGATAATTGATTCCGCATTGGTTCGCATGTGGGGCCGGGGGTCGTTAGAGGTTACTAGGATATCCCGAGATGGGGGCCGGGACCTAGGAAGACTTCCCAGGATATCCCATGCGACATTGCGATGACACTTCTCTTAAGATAGCATTATGTTTGTATTCGTGATGTGTTCATGTATTTAGAATCTGGAAGCATTGTTACCTTTATGTCATGTGATGTCATGTTCGTATCCTTTCCCAGTTGAGTCATGTTGTCTATGTATAGAGGTTGTTGGTCATGCCCTGAAATCCTTGTTACTATCTCCTAGCACGAGGGATGAGCCTTCGGGTATCACATGGTTGGGTGGAACGTGCACCATACTCCGTTGTGTTGGCATTTTATTATGTGGATGAGACTTTCGTGTTGGAGAGCTCGTGGGATTCCAGTTGCTACCTTGGTTTCATTTATGCTAGTGCTTGTATTTTATTTACCCCTCACTTTCATCGAGGTGGAAATTGTAATAAACAATCATTTCATTGATTTACCTCATTCTGGGAATGAGAGATGTAATTGTAATAATATAACTTTTGTCCTTAGTAACCATGAAGGATCTCATGGTCTTAATGGAAATCTCATGTATGAAATGTATGTACTTTACTTAGATTAAGTGAATGTTGTTATGTTTCATTTCATGCATGTTGTTTTAAATTGCAAATTAGTTAATCTTTGTCTTGTGACCTTAGGGGATTGTTGTCTTTGTGTTGTTATCATGCATGTATTTGTTTTGTTTAAAAAAAAAAATTGTAGTGAAATTGTGGTAGTTTGCAACTTCCCCTAAGGTTGCGTGGCGGGGCATTACACATGGTATCAGAGCCTAGGTTTAAACACTAGGTACTCTGGGATTATGATGAGCCCATTAAGCTTTTAGGTGTGTGGATTTTATTTGTCTGTTGTGCTTAATTCCTTTTTGTGTCTATATAGGATAATGCCTCCCAGGTGTGGAAGAGGAGGGGGTTGTAGACGTGGCCGTTTATGCGGTCACATTGAGGAACAACAAGACCCACCTCCACATGTTCCACTTGTTTCTAACAATGAGGAGCAACAGGCTTCTCAGAATATTCAGGGAGATGGTAATTAGAATCTGGATCCACCCAGAATCAAAGATGCTCAGTTGCATCAGTTGTTAGAGGAGACCCTTTCCCGCCTTGGGCCTAGGCAGGAGGTGGAGCCAGTGGTGGTTAGAGAGAGAGAGGTACCAATTCACTCTGATTCAGAGGTAGCAGCCCATATGAGGGATTTGCTTAAAGCATGACCACCCACTTTCGATGGATCAGGCAGTGGTTTGGAGGCAGAGACATGGCTCATTGACTTGACTAGGTGTTTTGCTATGCACCCATATGGGAGCAACACTCAAGCTAGATGCACTATCATGCACCTGAGAGGATTTGCCTCCACTTGGTGGAGATTAGAGGAGCAGAAGCTCCATCTGGACATTGGTACAGTTTCTTGGGAGTTGTTCCTAGAATAGTTTCGGGCTAGGTTCCTTTTCGAGTATTGGAGGCAGTGTCGAGGGGATGAGTTCCACACCCTTCGACAGATGCCTATGTCAGTAGAGATGTATGAGCATTGTTTCTATGAGCTCAAACAGTATGAAGGCATAGGTGATGATGAGGGAATGTTGGTACAACATTTTCTCAGGGGCTTAAATGCCCGTATCAGTGGTGGAGTGCGCGTTTTTGAACCCAGGACCATGGAGGTGGCGGTCGACAAGGCCAGGCTCATTGAGGAGAACCTAGTGATGGCCTTAGGTGGTCATGTAGGAGTGCAGGTGGGCAGTGGTTCAGCAGCTAAGACTAGTGTTCGAGGGGGTCAGCCTCAGGGAGGTGCACCTTCTAGAGCTCAATAGGGTCTCTCAGGGTGGTCAGCAGCAGCAGTAGGGTTCCCAGGGGAAACGGAATGGTTTCCAACAGAGACAAGGGGACATGAGTTGGAGGCTCATGAGACGCTTCAACTCTGAGTAGCCAGCGTAGAGTTCTCATTCTTCTTTCAGGGGTAGTGCGCAGCAGTCTAGCGCACCACCTGCAGGCAGGGGCTTTGGTAGAGGCATTGGATGTTTTGCGTGTGGCCAACAGGGTCACATAGCGAGGATGTGTCCCAATAAGGGCGCATCGTGTTATTCTCAGGGGCCAGTGGCGTTAGAGCCGACTGTAGGAGATGCAGGCCGTAGGCATCGAGTATTTGCAGCGGTTGACAACTGCCAGGCAGAGCACCAGGGTACAGTGGTTGAGGCCTATTGTATGTTGGGGGGTAACCCCATTTCTATTCTATTTGATTTTGGAGCATTTGATTCCTTTGTTTCTTCATCAGTTGTGGCGCGATGTAGACTGGATGCGGTAATGCAAGTCGATAGGTGGCAGGTAGAGTTAGCTTCGGGTGCAAAATTTGCATCCCTTTCCCTTGTGTTAGAGTGTAGATTAGAGGTTGGACCTCTCCAGACTACCTTGGACCTTTGTTTTATTCCATTGGGTTCTTATGACGTTGTCATAGGAATGGATTGGCTAGAGGCTCATAGTGCAGTTATTGATTGTCGACGTAAGTCGATTAGATGCATTGGGACATCTGGTCGAGAGATAGAGGTAGTGGGGGTTCAGAGGCTGATCTCCTTGAGGATCATCTCAGCTATGCAGTTGAGAAGGTGTATGCGGCAGGGTTGCCAATTGTTCACTGTTACAGTGGATGATTTGGATCTAGGAGGTGGAGAAGAGAAGGTTTCTCTTGATAGTCACCCCATCCTTCAGGATTTTTTCGATGTCTTTCCGGATGAGATTCCAGGGATGCCTCCTCAGAGGGACATTAACTTCAAGATAGACTTGGTACTTAGATCAGAGCCCATTTCATGAGCTCCCTATCGTATGACTACCCAGGAGCTGAAAGAGCTTCGGTTGTAGCTTGAGGAATTGCTAGAGAAGGGTTTTATTCACCCTAGTATTTCTCCATGGGGAGCACCTATCATCTTCGTAAAGAAGGACGGTTCACTTCGGTTATGTATTGATTACCGATAGTTGAACAGAGTGACCATCAAAAATTGGTATCCTCTTCCTAGGATTGACGATCTATTCGATCCGATCAAGGATGCTACCGTCTTTTCAAAGATTGATCTCAAGTCAGGATATCATTAGCTTCAAATTTTTGAGTCAGATATTCATAAGACCGCGTTCCAAATGCGGTATGGTCACTATGAGTTCATGGTTGTGCCATTTGGTTTAACGAATGCACCCTCAGTGTTCATGAGTCTTATGAATGGGGTATTTCCTACATACCTTGACAAGTTTGTTCTTGTGTTCCTAGATGATATTTTGGTATATTTTAGAACAATGGAGGAACATGAGGAGCACTTGCGATAGGTATTGCAGTGTTTGTGAGATAATCAACTGTATGCTAACTTGTCGAAGTGTGAATTCTTTAGGACTGAGGTTCAATACCTTGGTCATGTGATCTCTGGAGAGGGTATTTCAGTGGATCCTGCAAAGATCCAAGCGATCTTAGATTGGCTTGCACCCACAAATGTGGCCGAGATACGTAGCTTCATTGGGCTAGTGGGTTATTATAGGTGCTTTGTGTAGGAATTTTCGAGGCTAGGGCATCCTATCACCTCACTTCAGAGGAAAGGAAAGAGGTTTGAGTGGTCTGAGAAGTGTGAGACCGCCTTTCAGTGTCTTAAGGGGAAGTTGACCAGTGCACCTATACTTGCAATACCAGATCCTATTGGGGACTTTGTAGTTTGTACGGATGCGTCCTTGGAGGGATTAGGTGCAGTATTGATGCAAGAGGGTCACGTCATTACATATGAGTCATGAAAGCTCAAGGATCATGAGCTAAACTATCCTACCCACGATCTTGAGTTGGCAGCAGTGGTTCATGCATTGACGAGATGGAGGAACTTTCTTCTTGGGCATAGGTTTGAGCTGCATAGTGATCATAGGAGCCTTCAGTACATCTTCATGTAGCCTAACCTTAATGCTAGGCAAAGGCGATGGATGGAGTTTCTCTATGAGTATGACTTCAAGGTGAAGTATATCCAAGGGAAGGAGAATGTGGTTGTAGATGCCCTCAGTAGGCGAAGGCATGAGATATCTAAGTTGACTCTTATTGTTGATTTGCGGAGTCAGATTCTTTCTGCCCTCCTAGCTGACAGTTGGTATCAGGATGTTAGATCAGAAATAGAGGCAGGAAGGCCCCTTGAGGGTAGATATTCAGGATACTCCCTAGATGCTGACAAGGTATTGAGACACACGGGATGCATATACGTTCCCCCATCATGTGAGCTTTGTGCTTTGGTCATGACTGAAGCACATCGTGCACCTTATTTAGCCCATCCAGGGGTGAAGAAGATGTATGCAGATTTGCGTCAGTTATATTTTTGGCCAGGGATGAAGCGAGATATTGTGGATTTTGTGTCGAGATGTCTTGAGTGTCAGCGGGTAAAGGCCGAACACCAGCATCCAACAGGGCTTTTGCAGTCGCATTTAGTACCAGAATGGAAATGGGATATAATCTCATTGGATTTCATTGTTGGTTTACCCAACTCTTTGAGATGGCATGATGCAATTATGGTAACAGTGGATAGGTTGATGAAGGTAGCACACTTCTCACCTATGCGTTCTTCCTATATTGCATCATCCGTAGCTAGGGTGTTCTTGGAGGATATAGTGAGGTTGCATGGTATTCCACATCGGATTATCTCTGACAGGGATCCAGTGTTCACCTCAGCTCTATGGATGTCATTACAGTGTGCAATGGGAACACAGTTGAACTTCAGTTCAGCTTACCACCCAAAGATAGATGGACAGACTGAGAGGGTCAATCAGATCCTCAAAGACATGTTGCATATGTATGTGATGGACCAACAGACACGATGGGAGGACTATCTCTATTTGGTAGAGTTTGCCTATAATAATGGCTTTCAGAGTTCTATCGGTGTGGCTCCTTTCTAGGCATTGTATGGGCGGCCATGTTGTACTCCCTTGAGTTGGGATCGGCTAGAGGATAGAGTAACTTTGGGCCCTGAGATGTTGCATGATATGGAGCAACAGGTGGATAAGATTAGAGAGCACTTGGTGGCAGCGCAGGGTAGGCAGAAGAAGTATGCGGATGCGCATAGAGTGGATCGTCAGTTTTCCGTAGGCGATAGAGTCTTCTTGCGTGTGCGTCCATGAAAGAGTCCAATCTATTATGGAAAGGGCTATAAGTTGGCACCTCGCTTTGTTGGGCCCTTTGAGATTCTCGAGAAGATTGGTCTTGTTGCTTATCGTCTTGCTTTACTGCCCAATCTCTCATGTGTGCACGACGTATTTCATGTATCAGTTCTTCAACCGTACCATCCAGACATTTCTCATGTCCTTGATTGGAATGCTTTACAGATAGAGGATGGGTAGCTGGCTTTGGAGCCCGTGGCCGTGGTGGAGCGCAGAACGCTCGCTCTTCAAGGGCGAGATATTGATCAGGTTAGGATCTAGTGGGATCCTAGGGATGACTCATCAACCACTTGGGAGGATGCAGCTAGGATGAGGGAACTTTATCCCTATTTGTTCACAAGCTTCTAGGAGTAAGCCTGACCCTAGGGGGGGAGGATGTAACACCCCTCCATTTTGTTCTTTTGATCGAATAGAGTTTGTTATGTATATTTTGTCTTGTTAGCATGTTGGTGATAAACTTGGTTACTTTTTATGCATGTTCGACACTCATGTTGTGTGCAGGATGCAGGTACAGGACATTGACTCCACCTGATTTCGCAGGTTTGAGAATGTCCCTTGTTCAACAGAAAATGATTGGGAGATAGTAGCTTGGGTTTCTGTGTCGTGACATCACCCTAGCCATAGTGGGTCATCAGGTTGTCAGTTGGGATAGGCTATTTGTCTTGTCATCTCATCTCCCATTGCTTGCATGATTCAAATTTCCTAGTGAAATGGTGTTGCTTTATTTAATTTTATTGCCAAAATTCATAATAGAGTGTTTATTAATTTATTAGTTGATTTAATGCAATTGATGAATGATCTAACCGTGAATTAGATTTATGGAGGATTAATTAAATTAGTCCAATTGTGTTAGCATTATTAAATAATGAGACAAAAAAAATATATACATTAGAAGTTGTATTGCATTCCTCATGTAAGAAAATAAAATTAAAAATGATTTGTTTTAAATATAATAGTTGGATTCAATTTTGTGAAATAAAATGAATTTAGTTAGCATTGTGGGGTAAATGGAATTGGGTTTTTTTTTAAATGAGTATTATGCATTTGAAAAGGGAAAACAAAGTTGTTTTATTAATTTCAAAAAAAAATGAAATATCCAAAAATATCTAAATTTGCAATAACTTTTGGTGGGTGGCTAAATTAGGGGTTTGACATTTTTTTTTGGAGGCCATAAGGTAAATGCATTCTTTTTTTTGAATTATCTTTTTTGAAAATTTGGTAATTTGAGAGAGAGCAAGAGGAAACTTAAAAAAAATTTGGAGAAAAATTGTTGAAGAAGGATTGGAAAAGCTTGGTGGAGGAGAAATTTGAAGGAGCACAACCTCCATTGAAGGACTTTACAAAAACTTGGAGAAAACAAAAGGTTCCTTGTTTTTTTTTCCTTCTTCATGCAAATTTTATTTTAACCATTTTTGTTTGAAATGGCTCAAATCAGTTTTGGAAAATCAAACCTTGGATTTCAAAACCCATCATAGAATCACCATTCAAACTTGAAAATGAAGAGTTTTGCAAAAAAAATTTAGAAAACAATATGAACCAGAAATTTTATTCAAACCATCATTGAGAAATTTGAAACAAATTGGATATTTCAAATGGGTTTTGTTGAAAACTTGTTTTGTTGAACAATTTCTATTTCTTTGGGGGTGGCATAGTTCCACATGTTGTCTTAGAGAAGTGGCTTGCATTGAGGTCCGGCACACAAAGTGGTGCCAGGAGATCTCAATGTAAGTTGGTTAATTCAGTGAAAACTTAAACCAATCAATTAGCATAGGTGGTACCAACATTTAAAAAGATTAATTTAGCCTCGCTCATGGACGCAAGTTCTTGTATAGACTTGGGATGAGACGAGAAGGCCTGGAATGGCAAGATCGTTATCTTGTCCCTTCGAAAGATAATTGATTCCGCATTGGTTCGCATGTGGGGCCAGGGGTCGTTAGAGGTTACCAGGATATCCCGAGATGGGGGCTGGGACCTAGGAAGACTTGCCAGAATATCCCATGCGACATTGCAATGACACTTCTCTTAAGACAACATTATGTTTGTATCCGTGATGTGTTCATGTATTTAGAATCTGGAAGCATTGTTACCTTTATGTCATGCGATGTCATGTTCGTATCCTTTCCCAGTTGAGTCATGTTGTCTATGTATAGAGGTTGTTGGTCATGCCCTGAAATCCTTGTTACTATCTCCTAGCACAGCGGGTGAGCCTTCGGGTATCACATGGTTGGGTGGAACGTGCACCATACTCCGTTGTGTTGGCATTTTATTATGTGGATGAGACTTTCGTGTTGGAGAGCTCGTGGGATTCCAGTTGCTACATTGGTTTCATTTATGCTAGTGCTTGTATTTTATTTACCCCTCACTTTCATCGAGGTGGAAATTGTAATAAACAATCATGTCATTGATTTACCTCATTCTGGGAATGAGAGATGTAATTGTAATTAGCCGATAGGCTATTATAGGTGAGAATTCAACCAGAAAAGTCTCACTGTCTGATGCCAGCTGAGACTATTCCGGCTAGATTCCCACCTAAGACATGCGAAGGCATTTCTCTCCTTGTGAAGGCATTTTTTTCTGGTTGGATTTTCACTTCCTTGACTCCGTACGCTGTCCCTCTGCACCCGGTATGGGCGTCCTGCCAGAAGTATGGGTGAAAAATAAAAGAATCATTCATATCGAACACTGTACCAGCTACTCCCTGTGTACTGTGTTAATTTTACCTTGACTTTCGGGGTTTTGCGTGCAAGTTGAAGTAATGTCTACGTCTATTCCCTATTTGCCTATTTCTATTGCTTTTCCAAGTGGCCGCCTTTAGAATACAATGGCAATGGCAGTTATGACAAGAGGAGAGCAAGGAAATATCAGAAGGGAGATGGTAATTTCTATTTTTATGCTTCATGGCCTTTGTTTCTTTGACCTCAGCTTTGAGTTGTTGTTTCATTGCCTTGTCCTCATCATCATCGTTAAATGGTTATGCAACACCAGCGTATACTTTGGAGCTAACCCTAGTTGAATTTTCAGGCCCTTCATCCTTAGCAACCATAGTGTCAGCAAGGAGCGATGAATAATTCTGTGTTTTGGAGTTACCAGTCTGTTCGCTAGGTTTGGATGACTCTCCACCCATGCACTAATTTTCACCATAGTCTGTTGTTTGTACCATTCATTAACACCGCTCTTCCATCAAACTATTTGTCAGAAATACATACTCTGAAATAACGGTGAGTTCTTTTTCTTGGCAGACGTCCATAGCCATGAGGTTCCTGAAGATCAATTCTGTAGCATCAGAAAGCCATATCACAAGGAGAAAGAGAGTATTTTCCTGTTTGTCGAAACGGGGGTCCTTTGCTGAGGGAACTCCCTCGTACGACTTAAACATCATTCCCCTCATGTATAACTCTGTAGCGGAAGCCGCGAGGTATTGATACTTAGACTCTTTCTTCAGTTTATGAGCTGTTGTATGATGATAAAGACCACAAAGATAACGATGGTGTCTGCCCTCTGGTACTGTCATATGAATATCCCCTACCTTTTCTCCTTCACCGGTAGTCTTCGACTCCTGCAGAATGAAATCATGGAAAAATCCCAAACTGTGGTTGTATTGCTTCAGATTTTTATACTTTAACTTGAGTTCTTCCTTCAAGTTTTTTCTCACGTTCATCATGCTTTGTAGGTGATTCCCTTGTTTGTGGCTACAAGAAAGGGTGAGCCAAGGCAACTATACCATCACGAATCAGTCTAAGCAGCTCTATCCTTGCCTATTCTTCTGTGCAATTGTCCTCCATTTGCAATAGCCCAAGGAGGAGGACTATGGGAACCTAATTTTCAAGCAATAGTAGATCAATTAGGATATCGAATTGACAAGAACGGACCCTGTTTCTATTAAAAAGAGGATCCAAGTTCCTTTGTGATTCATCACTGAGAAGCCTGAGAGTCTCTAGAATGAAGCATCCATCCAGAGTGAATAGCCACGCAATGATTTCTTCCTTACAGTCTGATTTTACTTCGTAGCTTGCTGTAATTTCTGGAAGCAAGCTCTGTACTTTTTCCACTAGAAAGCGTGCGTGCTTCTGATTTTGTGGGCACCTTTTCACTAATCAATTTACAGCCTCTACTTTGTGTAACTCTATTTCAAAAAGTGTCTGAGACATCCTGTGATGAAAGTGGCCCAAAGAGACCACTCGAGGCACATACGCATCTATGTTTAAGCCCTTGAGATACATGGGTACTCTGTTTATGGACACACAAGAAAGCTTTCCTGAGTTATAATCTGGCTTAACGTCTTCGGCCTTGTGATATTCGAATTTTCCCTTCACATTATCAAACCATGAGTAACGTTCTTCTGAATCTACTACCTCTATTGCCAATTCATTGATAGCCTGGTTTATGCTCGTATCCGCCATTGTGAATAGTGAGATGACCCTGGGGAGTAAAACTAAATCTGAATAAGATATCTGGAAACAAAATTACCCAGTTGTTTATAATTTGTAGAAGAGCTCAATCTTTCCTATAATGCTTATCTGAGATGTGTGAAATTCTACTTTAAGCACTTCACCTAAAACAATCAAGCACCAAACATGTCAATCAGCAATTACCATCACATAGAACATTTCAGTAGTATCTTTTAAAAACCTAAAAGTATCCCTCAAGAATGAATGCTTGTTTTAAGCAAGCAAAACTCTACTTAAAGGTTAAGCAGTTCCAAGATTTGAACAGGAAACTGTAGGAAAACATATCGATTAAGTAACCACCTCATTAATAATATGTTACTTTTTATATATAGTTAGAGACTAGGAAAAAAGGACATCATAGATTAAAATTTAAACTAGAAACCAATGGGTGTAGCGAAGAAGTGTGGATAGTCAATTGGGTAGTTATTTCATTCACTTTGATTTGTAGCTAGCAAAAACAATTCCATTTCTAATAATTTTGTCCTAACAAATTGTGCACGTTTTGAACAATTTCAAAGTTGAGAGTGATGTATATACATTTTAATTTTGGTAGGTTCTTATATTATTAGTTAATGTAGACATAATGAAATGATTAATACAACCTTTCCACAATCAAACTTAATTATTGAGCAATTATTCCTAATGATAGGTGGTAGTTGTATAAGTATTCTTTTAATTAATTGAAGTTTATTTTAAAGAATTAAATCATTTTATGAATTGTTGGTGATTCAAAATCAAAGATAAATCACAAAGAGAAATCAAAATCTAAGAAATTTGAGAGAAATCAAAATCAAAGAAATTTGATCAAAAATCAGAAAAATCACAAAGAAAAATCAAAATCAAAATCAAAGGGAT
>VDFB02120552.1:0-32589 GCA_007258455.2 Sequoia sempervirens | reverse complement strand
TGGCAAGGGAGATGACCTCTCGCTAGGTCACCTCATGAGAAGATTGTGATTCCTGCCATTGCGAAGGAGAGTGCTGGCATAGAAACATTGCAGGTGATCATAAATTTGACCCGGAGTGTCATCCATCACACTAGCCCTATTGTACAACACCATCCATGGGAGTCTTTAGGTGGTGGCCTTCAAACCCACATGTGTCAATCTTGTGGGGTGACTTGTTCGTATGACCCTACCAACACTCAAGAGGGTGCTATGTAGGATCCATATGCTACTACGTAGCCTAATCCATATGCATCTACGGGGATGGAGAGGATGGCTGACATTTTGCATGATGCATATGGCATTGACACTTGGGTAAAATTCAGCATGTTCATTGAATTTAATTTATTAAATTTTGATTGTGAAATGCAAGATTAACTAATTTAGTTTTATTATTTTAATAAAATTGCAGGGTCACAGTGTAGAGACTGGATACACCAGTCATTCACCTACTTATTTTTGCAGTACACCTATTGGTGGGGTATGTAAAGTTAGTAAAAAATAATAAATTTATTATATGTGTTAATAGCATTGTTTAATGAATGGTATTTTAATATGTGATTTTGGATGTTGAATAGGGTACTATTGGAGGTTTCAAGGAAACACCTCCGAGTGCCAGTAGATTTAATCAAATTTTCATGGAGGTAATATAGAATTTAAAGAGAACTTAAGTAATAAATTCTAAGTTTAATATATTTGTGTAGTTTATATTCATATTGTTGACCTTACATTGCATTACACATATCATTCAAAATCAAAGCATTACTTCAAATTCGATAACTAATGATAAGAAATATATTTGTTTAATACTTGTACTCAAATTTTTTTCATTAGATCTCATACATTATAAGTCATCACATGGATTGCTATTGTAACTTTTTTGTGATTGAATAATTTGTTG
Source organism: Sequoia sempervirens (assembly GCA_007258455.2). NCBI lineage: Eukaryota > Viridiplantae > Streptophyta > Pinopsida > Cupressales > Cupressaceae > Sequoia > Sequoia sempervirens. The sequence continues at coordinate 31,652 of VDFB02120552.1, read as the reverse complement.
TTTTATTTTCAGATGTTGGTGATAGAAACACCGCTAAACATTACGAGGGCAATGGATATTGATGTTTCCTCCGCTATACAATCCTCGATGGCTCTAATATGGGAGGTATGAGGCAAATTACTAAATTTCAATTTACATTCATTGTTATAGATGAACTAGTTCTAGTGAAAAATCAAACCATTATTGATTCATAGTTTAATTCCTATTTGGATGGTTTATACAGGGCTTGAGCATGCTTGAGCATCGGCGTGCAAATATTTCCATTAAGGAGAGTGATCGTGAGATGGTCATAAGTGATTATTTTGTTAAATGTATTAATTTTTATAATGTAATTTATATATATTAATGTCTTTACATCTTATTGTAATAGTTGAAACTTCACCAGAAGCTAAACACTAGGAGGAATAGTAGGAGCACTCCTTGAGCGCAACAGAAATGGGTGGCAGAATTATTGCCATCGGATCACCCAGCAAAGGGAAAGAAAATTGTATTTGAACCAGAGCATGGAGAGAAATGAATTTTGAATGCACAGATCCCTTTGTTGTATGCCTACATGACAATTTTGTACATATTTTGTATTGGATATATTTGACATTGAATGCCTATATGGCATTCTCGTAAGCCTATATGGCTATTTTGTAACTATATTTTATACTTATATCGACATATATTGATGTATGCGTACATAGCTATTTGCTTAATACAAATCTTTTTATCGATGGTGTCCATATTTGTAAATTATAAATTCATGGTTCAATAGATATGAGTTACATGTATTTAAGTGTATACTTTACAAATTACGCACATATATTTTTTGACTTACATGTGAACAGCAAAAAGTGTGAAATTTTTTGTGTTTGGAAGTCAAATGTAAGCCAATTTTATAATTCTTAGTTCTTGCATACTGAATCTTATGGACTTATTCCTTCCTAGCACATATTGTGAATATTTCTCATTTGGTGTAGAAGACAGATTCCTCATTTTTTAACCACTCATAGCAAAGAGATTCACAATAAGACTTTAGCATTGGAACACTACTCCATACTTCTCTTTTCTAGACCATAAAGGATTGAAATTTTTTAATTTGATGGAATGATAGTCGTGAGATGAGAATTTATATAACCATGCCTATTTTGAAACTTCACATCTAATACTGCATCAACAAGAACTTAAGAAGTGTTGCATAAGAGTGTCAGGTTTGATAGGCCTTCTCTTCCCTAAGTGAGGAGATCTTGCATCTTGAGTTTTGAAAAAAAATTTAAGAAACAAACATTTTACATAAAAGCTTCAAACCTAGATGACATATTTGGCTAATTCTATCTTGAAAATTATCAATGCATTCAAACTCTAAAGGAGATTCTCCCTGAAAAGAAAATTTTAACCTTTTTCTCAAGGAAAGAAATTGTAACAAGTTGCATATTATTTATCTTATTTCTTTCTCATAGTTCCTCGTCAATCATTCCTGGCTCAAGATAGTTCCGTTCCAAGGCAAGGACACCCAAAAAATCACCAAGACTCTTCTACAATCTACAAGAAAAAGGTTTTGTCTCTTTCACAATGTAAATAATTATGTAACACTGTTTTCTTGTTTTCCATCCACAGAAAAATGATCACACTTTTTAGATTGATCAATGATCAATAATGGCTTATTGTAAACACTTGACATTTTTATGTTTGGACTTTAATTTATAATTTTGTATCATGACATTTGAGTAGATCACTAATATTTTAATATTTCACTATGAAAGTGGTGGTGTATTTTTGCTATGTTATTTGAATATTAATATGGTGGTGTATTCTGAACTTGATTACTACTCGAAATATGTATATATTTTTATTTTTATATGTTTTTGTATGACCGAACCCAAAACGAACCCAAACCCCCAAAAAAAATTCCCGAACCGGAAAACTGGGTTCTCGAACCCAATCCTGAACCCAAAACTGAACCGGTAACTTAGTAAAAAAAAGATTTTTGTAGTTTATATTCATAACGTTGATTACATTGCATTGCACATCTTTCAAACTGAAAGAATTACTTCACATTTCATAACTAATAACTGGATGCTGATAGATGACAAAATTTCAATTACAATATAGTTTTTACAAAGTCAACCTAAGTAGTTATGCAATACTTCACATTGCATAACAAATAACTAGGAGCAACTACCAATTGCATTTGGTGGTATTCTATGAGACCACATTTCTTTGAGGCATTTTTTCAAATAGTTCACTGCCTTGTCTATACTACCACATTTTTCATTCATGTCTACCAAAGCATTTTGTCAAATAGTTCAAGTGTTGCCTTGTTGCTATAGATGAAAGCCTAAAACAACTACTTTTGAACAAGCTATGGATGCTTGGAAAAAATCTATCAAAAGCATAATAGTCAGCAAAATCATAGACAAGGCAGTGAACTCTTTGAAAAAATTCCTCAAAGAAATGAGGTCTCATGACCTAATGGAATGCCATGACAATAAAATGCTTTTGATTGTCATGACATTCCATCACCATCTCATGGTGATGGAATGTCATGACAATCAAAAGCATTTTATTGTCATGGCATTCCATTAGGTCATGAGACCTCATTTCTTTGAGGCATTTTTTCAAAGAGTTCACTGCCTTGTCTATGCTAACACATTTTTCATACATGTCTATCAAAGCATTTAGCCAAATAGTTCATTTCCTTGCTGCTATGGCTAAAATCCTAAAACAGGTTCTTTCGAACAAGCTATGGATGCTTGCAAAAATTCCACCGTATAGAAGAAATAGCATAGACGGGGAAACGAACTATTTGGAAAAAATACCTCAAAGAAATGTGGTTCATGGTGGACATGACAAGCGTCGTTGTGATTATCCTCGCCAACCAATCCCACAACCCACCCAACCCCATCCCGTTTACTAAAGAATTTTATCAAAACACTCCGCTCTTGTTGCTATTACAAAGCCCAAAATAGTGCCTCAAAAAGCTTAAGGCGACGCTTGTGGAAAAAATCGTATCAAAGCATAACAATAAGCACAGTATAGAAAAGGTGTTTGAAAGCCTCAAAGAAATGTGGTTCGAATGGGAGATATGGAAACACCATGACAATCCATAAAGTAATTCTCTTGCATGGCATTGCACGCCATTCCCATCACCATGAGACTCCTCATTTCTTTGAGGTGATTTTTCAAATATCAATTTCCTTGTCTATGCTAACACATTTTTCATATGTCTATCAAAAATTTAGCCAAATAGTTCATTGCCTGTCATGCATAAAAGCCTAAAATAGGTGCTTTCAACAAGCTATGGATGCTTAGAAAAAATCTATCATAGCATAATATTAAGCAATAGCATAGACAAGGGAATGAACTGTTTGAAAAAAATGCCTCAAAGAAATGTGGTCTCATGGTGGTGGAATGCCATGACAAGCAAATTGTGGTGGATTGTCATGGCATTCCATCACCATGAGACCACATTTCCTTGAGGCATTTTTTCAAATAGTTCACTGCCTTTTCTATGCTACTACATTTATCATACATGTTTACCAAAGAATTTTATCAAATAGTTTGCTTCCTTGTTGCTATGGCTAAAAGCCTAAAATAGGTGCTTCCAAAAAAGCTATGGATGCTTGTGGAAAAAATCCATCAAAGCATACTAATAAGCAATAGCATAGAAAAGGAAGCAAACTGTTTGAAAAAAAGCCTCAAAGAAATGTGGTCTAAATGGTGATGGAATTCCATGACAATTCATATCAATTTTCTTGTCATGGCATTCGTCATGCCATTCCATCACCATGAGGCCTCATTTCTTTGAGGCATTTTTTCAAAGAGTTCACTGCCTTGTCTATGCTAACACATTTTTCATACATGTCTATCAAAGCATTTAGCCAAACAGTTCATTGCCTTGCTGCTATGGCTAAAAACCTAAAACAGGTGCTTTCAAACAAGCTATGGATGCTTAGAAAAAATCTATCATAGCATAATATTAAGCAATAGCATAGACAAGGGAATGAACCTGCTTGAAAAAAATGCCTCAAATAAATGTGGTCTCATGGCAGTGGAATGCCATGATGATACAGGAACACCCAAGCTTGAGGATCATTTGGAGTGCTCAGGAGATAGCAAGGGTCTTGAAGGCCTATAAGCCTTTCCGAGCATCAATTATAGCATTTTGAAGCCTATAATGGCATTTGGCATGGATGAGTGTAACAGGAAGATCAAAAGTCCTAAGGGTCCTAATAAGGACCATAGGACCAAATTGACTGTGTAAATGGAACAATGATGTTCTAGGAGTTTAAATAGGTATATGATGTTTTAATTAGGTTAAATAAGGTTGAATTTTTATATGTAATAGTTTTGGAAGCTTTATAGTTAATAGGAGTTAATAAATTGCAATGTTGGAAATTCAAAATTTTCAAATCCAACTTTGGGTGAAAAAGTGAGTTTTAGGAGTTTTAATCACAATAATGTAATAAAATCAATTCTAATTAGTTGGGACAGTTGTAGGATGAGTCTATAAGCCTGGAGAAAGCAATTGTATGGAGGGTTGGCTGATATTGCAAGTGTTGTACAGACTGCTATAGAAAATCAATAAAAACTTCAATCTTTTTGCATTTTCTTGAGTTTTTTTTATGAATCTCTGATTCCTTTTGGTTTCATGCTCATTTGGATGGTTTATGAACTTTTATTTACATGCATTTAACCTTTTGAATGACCTGAATAATGTTGGGAATCAGTTTCTTGTGTTATATTGCTGACTATCCTCAAAAGGTACAAAATTTTCACTAGTTTTGAGAGTCTTCATGAATAAATGATCTATTTCATGGGAGAGTGTGACTTAAATCTTGTTAAATGGATCGTATCTAACTTGTACTATATAGATCTAACAAGTTATTGTGCAGGAAAGAGTGATTCTTGGGTGTACACCAAGTTTTAGCAAGAAAAAGGGCATAAAAATGGTGCCTAAAGTGTAGCAGCAGCAGATTTACTTTAATAAGGGGTATATTTCTGAGTTGAAGGTGTTTATATATGTTGAGTTATTGGTGAAAAGTCCAAGACAAGGTTCTGGAAGTGTTGGGAAAGCTAATTTTCAAGAGGCCCTAGTTTTGGAGCAATTTATTGAGGGTTTTGTGATTTAGGGTGTTGAAGGTGTAAAATAATACTAATACCTAGAAAATATTTGGTTTGGGAACATTTTAAAACACTTTTGAAAGTTTCATAGTCAAGGGATAAGTTTAGAGAGGGGTTGCTTTGATAAAGTGGGCTAATTAGACCTTAAATTTGAGGAAACAATAGATTTTGGTAGGTTTGATTGAAAAAAAGTGCCATAAATTATTTTATATGTTGTGTATCATCATGAATCACATCTGAATCAATCATTATATTGAGGATTCATTGGGGGAACTTGAGTGAAAAGTCAAAAAACCATCGCTAGAAGCCTAGTTGGGCTAAAAGCCTAGTCAACATGCAAAAAGTGATTTTTGTCTAAGATAGAGGTTTGGGGATTTGAAACCATTCAAGACAAGGTTTTTTTAGTTCCTTGAGATCACTCCAATGGTTTGGGTCCATTAGGAAAGCATCTAAGTTATAAGTGCACTATTGAGGCTTGTCTCCATCAGGGTGCCTGGAAGAGTGTTTGAGATTGCATCATTGTAATCCTTGAAACTTTGAGTTTTGAATAAAGTCCCATCCCCTCTATGTCACATGACAAGAAAATTGTTGTGAATTTTCATGGCATTCCATCACCATGAGACCAAATTTGTTTGAGGCATTTTTTACAAATAGTTTGTTGCCTTCTCTATGCTAGTACATTTATCATACATGTTTACCAAAGCATTCTATCAAACAGTTCGCTTCCTTGTTGCTATGGCTAAAAGCCTAAAATAGGTGCTTCCAAAAAACCTATGGATGCTTGGAAAAAATATATCAAAGCATACTAATAAGAAATAACATAGAAAAGGCAGCAAACTATTTGAAAAAAAGCCTCAAAGAAATGTGGTCTCAATGGTGATGGAATGCCATAACAATCCACAACAATTTGATTGTCATGGCATTCGTCATGCCATTCCATCACCATGAGACCACATTTCTTTGAGGCATTTTTTCAAAGAGTTCACTACCTTGTCTATGCTCCTATGAATAGAATTTATTGAAATTCAAGATACTCTTATAATGTCTATGTCATAGGTTGTCATGATAAGGTTAAATTCAAATGAATAAATTGAAATTTCCTTATCAAGCTTTGCACACACTTTTTTAGTGGATTAAAATCATAATTGAGATTTGTCAAGATCATCAAAATAAGGATGTTGCATTTATTTTCTACTTGATATTCTCTTGGATGGCTCATAAATCTGCATTTTATGCAAGGGGACACCAATCAATGTTTTCTTGGTTACATACAGATACACAAAGTAAAATAAGATGATAGCATTGGTGATCAACCAACCGACGCGGGATACAAGTATAAATTAATAAGAACCATTGTGCATATACTTACAAATTAACTAAATGAACCATTATCCGGGTCTGCTCTACTCTTTATTGTGTCAAGTATTGCCTCATGGTTAGACTCATGGACCTTTCCATTGTCTTGCTCAAAGGTCTACCCCTATATTTTTCTCAAACAAACATTGGATGTTGAATGACAAGGTTTGAGTAATGAAGAATCTTATGATGCATGTCAAATTCCTCAAACAACCAATGTTTAACACTCTTATGTGGGTACCTTCTCAGCCATGTTCTAGTAACAACAACTAAGCCTGTAGGGTATTCAATGTTTTCTCCATCTATAATTGGGGCTTCAAATTTCTTTTTTTCCTCAACACAACGGCACAAGTAATAGTTTGTACCCTCTTCATTGTCTTCATCTGTAATAACTACATAAACATGCCCTGCATTTATATGTGTGGCATATCTCTTGAAATTAGTCAACATTATGAATACAGTACAAAGTAAGATAACAATATGGAATTTCAAATACTAAGAAAGTAGATATATGACCTAGTTGAACTAGATTCGATACATGGTCAAAGTCGACCGATGATTCAATCTGTGTTAGTTCCAATGCCATCGAAGGGCGATACATGTGAAGTGGGCTAAGATAACTTGTCAACCATTTTTCAACCCACTCCTCTAACTCACAATCATTTTGGGCTTGCATTGTACATGAAGAACAAAATCATGCCATGTTATGTGTATCGATACTCCATGAACCTGCATTTGAGCTAAGGAAAGAGTGCATCTCACTTGATCCTATTAGTGTACAAAAATCCTCATATGGTGCAATGTTAGTATCATCCATCAACCAAAAAAATCTACGAACTAAAGACGTACCTTCATTACCTGGACCCATTGAACCATTACACCACTCGACAATTGATCTTGAATCTATCAACTGTGCACTATCTTTATTTCTCATGCTAATGCTCTTTTCACGCATGCTCCTGCATCATCATGCTCTCCCTTTCCATGTCTAGCCTCACAAAAGTTCCACATATGTTGAACACATGTAGTGAGATGCATCCTGCACAACCAGTAGAACATGCACACATTCTTGAACTGTGTTGCATAGTTATTTGACCATATTATATGCCGATCATATGATATGCCCCTCTAAGCCAAATGATTGTAGAACATCTAGAAGCAACCTTGCATGAACTCTGGAGAATGCGTGTGATCATTACTAATATAAAAGTGATACTCCCTCAATACCTTCCTTTCATCCTCTGTACTTTCAACTGCATGTATGAATGTTATGTGCACAAATATCGAAACCTATGTGGAGTTGTAATACTGTGACTACACCTCATGTTGTCGCTCTAGAGTGTAGTTCTCTACAAATTCAACCACTAATACTATGCTACCAAGTGGAAAGGTGTCCTTGCATAGCTTGAATTGTGTGTCCAGCCATCGGGCTCTATGGGTATGCCTTGCATACTCATACACTAGATTCTCACAAAACATGGACATGAACTGATACACTAGAATCTTCTGAATAACCAACTCACACCTTTTCACTTCAGACCCATCTTTTGTAGGATATGCCACTATTTTATACTTCCTGAACTCTACTATTTTTTGTCCCGCCTCATATGTGCTTTCCATATGTTCACATACTAGCATTCATTGTAAGCCACCACAACGCTCATTTGAACCATCCAAGCATGCTGTCCTATAGAATTTTTGGCCATCCTCTATTTCACATAGATTTTTTGATAAGATCTTTCTTGAAGATTTTGGTGGGGCTTCTGTGCCACAATCCTGCAAAACATCATTAGTATGCAAATGTAAACATATAGGATGATAAAATTCATAATGGTTAGAGAATTCAATATGTAGTTTACAGCAACAAGTAGTGCATGTTTGATTTATCTTGACATAAAAGTTTTAATCATTTCAAAAAATATTTGAGAAATACTAATTTGAGAATAATAATTTTGAAATTTATGAAAAAATTGGGTTTGAGTCATATCCAAAAAATGCTTTGGATGTGGCTCACGGTTTCAACTACCGATTCTCCTTATTACGATATCCCTTTGATTCAGAGATGGCCTTGTATTATTCTTCCAATAATCTTCAATTAGTGTTCTCAATGCTTCAACAAATTTTTTATCTTTGTGTGGTAGTCTCCTGAGAATGCCCATAATTCATTTGAATTGGTGCCCTCAATTCTTTGCCGCCTTTGAACGGCTTTTGATAAAGTTTTTCTACTAATTCCCATTTTTTCACTTGTCTTTTTAATGAGGTGAGATCTCTTTGTTTGATAGCTTACCAAAGTCGATGTAATGACACGTCGGGTGATATTACTATCCTTCGAGCATGAGGTCTTACCCATACTATCATAAGCATCCATTAGATTCTTCACAATAGTATTTTCAATTAATGCATTCGATGTTCTCAACCCAAGAGTCTTCATGATGTTTCTATACTTTAAACCCCGCATCATTTGAACAAATAGTTGACATATTATAGTCTCAATTATCCTTTCAAAGAAAATTTGACAAATATTATTAGCATATCTTCTACAAGTGCATTCTGGAATCTTACCTTCCACGTGCTACAAAATATCCTCATCAATATTAATCAAAAACTTTGGCTTTCTATGCAAAATTCTAGATGGTGTTCTGTTAGGTACATACATCTCAACATTAGAAATTTCACAAATATTTAATTGAGGTGGGCTAGATTGTGTGCCTTCGATCGAGGGTGGAATAGAAGACATACCTTGAGGTTCATGTGGGGATGATGTCATACCTTGTTTCTCAACTTTGAGTGATGATGTACTCTCAACTTTGGATGTGGTGGATGGTGTCCAACCACACTCACTTGTGGTAGATGGTGTCCCTCCATATTCACTTGTGCTTAATGGTTTCCCTTTGTATTCAATTGCAGTAGAGGGTGTGTCTCCAACTATGGTATCTACATCTCCCCTAGCATGACTCTTTCAATAACTTTTCATGATATTCCCTCATTCATTTTTTCTCTTTATCTTTGATGGCTTGCAGCTGATCATCTGTTAGTTTTTTCCTTTTAATAGTTCATTTCTTCGGCATGACGAATAATTTTACTTGTGCAAAAAGTGATAAGTTGTCAAATTAACTAATTGAAAGCTTTGGAAGCATAACTTAATGAAAGCTTTGGAAGCATACACAAAGAAATACAATGAAAGCTGGTTTGTATAACTATTTGACAAAATAACTCAATGATAGCTTTGGAAGCATACACAAAGAAAGTCAATTGTTAAATTTAACAAAATTCCTCAAAGAGATGTGGTTTAAAAATGTAATAGGAAAGTGTATCGAGTTGTGTGATTTAAAATTTCCATTGTCAACATAAGGTTGTAACATGACAAACTGGTGTAGGAGCACCTAGGTCATGAAATTCCTTCAAAAGGATAATTTGTTCAATTTGTAATGTTCAAGTAAATATGATGATTGAAGGTAATTAAATGATGAATTTCAATGTATTTTCACCATGAAATAGATCACTAGTTGATATTATTGAAAAGTTGCTTTTTATAACAAAAGTTGTGAATTATTGTAAAAATGTAAAATTGCACAAAAGCGGGAAGGTGAAGAGTCTTTTTTGTGGAAGGGAAATAATGGGTTGATGAAGATGAAGAGGTAGTTATTTCAACTGATTTAGACACCTTTAAAAATAATTGTAAGCTCGATAAAGGAAGATATTGTATCCCAAAAATCCATAAAAATTAATAAAAAAACCTCTGCTCAGTTATTTTGGAAACCTTTTCTATTCTTTCTTTCAGGTTGCATAGTGATTCAAGCATGTTCTAAGATTTGATTTTTGTCAGGGAAAGATACTTCTTTCATTCTTGAAATTTTTAGGAATTTTAATTCAAATAATCAATCTAATTTGAACTAGTTTCCTAAGTCTCGGTCTGTGGTTTCCTTAGAATTGTTTAGTGAGTCTAAAAAGTGATTCTTAGCCATTCCACCGATGTAGGTCTAGTAGGTCAGTGGAATGGATCATATTTAATGTATTTTCAATGTGAAGATGTGTGTGGCAAGGGTAAATAGAAATAAGAAGCCGGGATACTGTTGCATGAACAAAATTATGAATTTTCTCATTCAAAAAAATGGTGTTTTCAAGTAGGGTTTGAGGAAACAACATGTAGAGGAGCTTAGAAATGATTTCAAAATAATTTACAGACATAATGAAGCATGTTTCAATTGTTGGGTGGATTAGTAGAGGTTTTGCAAATGTTTCATTAAAGAAACCCTCATGGTTGGTGTGTTTTCACCCTATAATCAAATGTTTACTGATTTTGTGTTTGATGGGCATTTCCCATCTTGAAGCTTGTTTATTTGTGAGTTTATACACATGGCCTAAGATTGTTTGTAGGTTTGGTGGATTAGTGAGTAGTTCTATGATGACTTTGATAAATTGACCTATTTAAGGGATTTTACCAATAGACATCATGTTAGTTCTACTCTGTTTTGTGAAATAAGTGTATAAAATTTTATAATATGTTGAAAAGGATCAAAATAGGCCTGAGAATTTGTATTGGGATTGTGTAAATGCATTATGATAGAAAAGGAATCACCTGATTAGATGGAATGTTGGCCTCCTAGAGATATTTGGCATTGTTTGCTAAAAACAAAGAATATGTAGAAACAACGAAAGGAATGTTGTTAAGTGCTTGGGAGCAGTCTCATTTGTGATGCCACAGTTGTGTCTATGCTTGGTAATGTTTTGAAGGTAGATTGTGAAAGATTTGATGATTTGGGCATATGTTTCCACTATATTTCAATGGTTTCTTGAATGCAAAGTAGTTAGAGTGTTTCTATACTGATATATTGGAATATTACAATCAAAACATGATGAAATTGGTATCTTAAAGGTTCGGTGACAGTGTTAAACTAATGCTGCTTGTTGTTGTTAGAAATGGTGTTTAAGTGAAGATAGGATGATGGATGTGTTGATTTGAGCAAAGATATCTTAAATGGCTAGGATGATGTTTGATTGTAGGTCTAAGGAATAAATGTGTTTGATTTTTTTTCCTTGAAGGGGTAAGTTGAGTTGATGAGTGATTGTTGTATTGTTTATGACAAGAAAAAAGTTGAAAGTTGATTCTGAAAATGGTTTGCTATATGGAGATGGTGAATTGGATACTAATAGCCTTATAACTTGAAATGAAATAAATGGATTTTGGTTGAATGAAAAGTAGTTTTGGATGAATTTGACAAAGTTTGTATAAATTGATTTTTTACTCTTTATTGAATTGGGAAGGAAGTTCCCTAAAGAAATGATGTTGTTGAGTGGCTTGGCAATCTGATATTGCATCACAAACAAACAATTTGATCAACATGGAATAAGCTAAACAACAAAAATGAAATCAAGCCATAATAGAATGAAAGAAAATGTACAAAGCTTTGACATACCTAAAAATTCAAAGTTTCAAATAGAGGAGTTCTACCTAATTATGCAACCTTTGCTTCTTCCTTCCTCAAACTCCTCAAAAATTTGACTTCTTCAAAAGCTTGTTCCCCTCCAAATTTCAATTGTATATCAATTATCACTATAATTCAAACTTGAATTGATATTATATGCCTCTCAATGTGAAAACTCTACTATTTCATGCAAAGGTGATGGAAAGAACATTCAAAAGGTGATGGAATCTCAAAATCATGCATGCACACTTCACTTAATCACCAAAAAGCTACTTTTTGTTGGAGCACGTGCAAAACCAGGAGAATATACAGAATGTGGGCCAACATCATGGGTATATTGTGATTTTTTACCATTTTTAGTGTTAACATGAGTGCGTTATTTAATCCTAAATGAACATATCTCTACTGGTTAATAATGCACTCACATTACAATAACCATGTGAAGCTCTATTGGCATATCAGTGAGACACTATTCGTCTCTCCCTGATGCCAACATAGTCAGCATTCGATATCGCCAAGAGTCCTTACAATCGACAATAGGTTATATTGAGTTCACCCGTTGCATCGACTTTAGTTTTCCCTTCAACAAGACTATCACTCTCGCCAGGACATAATGCTAAGCCTTCATGTTAATCTGTGTGCATCCACGAGTCGGCAAGACTCATTGCTTTCGCCAAGACTTCATAATGAGGTTCAAAAGTCACATAGACAATAGAACTTACATCGGTGAGACTATCATCTTTCACTAAGAGATCATACCGAGGTTCAAAGACTTTCTCTAAAGTGATCAGCAGTCGGCAAGACTTTCATTCATCTCTGAGACTTCACACATCGGTAAGACTTCTTACTGAGCCATCACATGTTACTTCGAGGACACCAAGAAAATGCTATCGGTGAGACATACCACTCTTCACTGAGAGTTCTTACTGAGTTCTCCAAGTTACCCTAAGACCACTATTCACCAAGAGTTATACCGAAGACCCCTCATCATCGACAAGACTCTCCATCGGCCGCTGAGACTTCATACCGAAGTCATTGTGTCATTGTGAAGAATCCAAGATTTCTCCCATTGGAGAGACCTTTCTTCATCACTGAGGCTTCTTCTTGAACTAAGACTTTCAGCCAAGGGTCTCCCTGATAAATGATATGGATGGCCTATCGGCCAGAGATATCCATGTGGTAAGAGAACATACCGAACACAACATGTCACACTAAAGACTCCAATGTGTAACCATTCGGTAAGACTTCTACAAGGATGGTCATGCCCACAAAAGGATATGAAAATCACAACAAAACCTATCTTGGGAATTGGACATTCTAGTAGGTGACTAATATCTTTTCGTGGTCATTCATTTACTTGTCAAACCAAGGAACGTATACTTTGAATGGAGCAACACAATATATGCACTAAGAACTAGTTTTAGTCACAACTTAACAGAAATAAATACTTGGAAAGAATTCTACCTATGCTATAGGAAGGTAATACAAAGTTCTCTTAACTCCATAATTTAACCAAAGCAGAAATCATAATAGCTATGACTAAAAAACAAACTATGAACTAGCCTTATACTGCAGGAACAAACATAGGGATGGATTCTCGATGCTACATGAACAATATAAGACTGAGTTTGCATAGAAACTTGAAAGATAAAATCTAACTTACGATCAATAGAAAAGGAGCAACTAACTAACTAACTATAAATACTTACTAAGTGGCCCCCCCTTAGCAAGCGTCAACTAATTACGCAAGTGCTGAACTTAGAACTTCATCAATCTTTATTCATAAACTCATAATGGTATACATTGTTCTATTCATATGAGAACTAAAAACAAACTTTGTCTCTTGTCATACAAATTTTTCTTTTTATTATCATACTAACTCTTACATGATATCCTTTCTATCTTACTATGCTTGCTCAATCGCATAGGAGGAGCACTTATTTAAATTAGGAAAACAACTAACTAACTAACCCTAACAGAGAAAGACGTGGATCTAAAATGTATCTTGAAATTGAGGAATAGACTTCATAAATGAGTTTATCCATTCAATCTGATCCAAAGAGAATCTAGCACTCCACTCTTTCCAGATTGATTGACAATTAAAATCCTTCCCAATAGTTTCGGTCAAAGAGCCTTCGCCATAGCTTCCTCGAAGTTGTGCAGGAAATGGACTTTACTGCAGGGTTGAGATCGGCTGCGCTTGACTCGGTCATACTTTCTTCAACAACCTGTGAAACACAAGGTAATAGATGTGAAAGAAAAGGTACATGGCACATACACAATATCTATTCATTAATCACATATTTAAATCTATTTCATCATTCAAAAACTACATGTGTTATACCAGTCATTTAGGGAGTCAAACGGGGTAATAAATATAGACATGTCAACATGATAGGCTGTAGCAACATGAAAGTGTATTGCTACAGGATATCCCAATAAAAGGTTTCAAAAGAGTTTAAACAACCATGAATAACAAAAGTAAAGGTTTTAAAATTACACCATGATATCCAAATCATGAGCATATCATGGGCTGATCATTTGTCCCCTACTTAACCCAATGCTGGTCCTCCAGCATTAAATTTTCTGGTGGTCTCTCTGAAATCAGTGGTTGCGGCATGACTCTGAAATGGAGTTCCAAATTTGTAATAAAATCCTCTGAAACTCTACCACCTTTCATACCTACGAGTTTTTGTATCTTCATTAATATTGGTAGCTTGGTAAGGATAAAGGGGCCACATTAGCACAAGAGGTCTAAATGTCAATGGCAACCACAATTCAAACCTCTTTTGAAGGCCCAATTGTATGTATCTGCTTGATCATTTGAGAGTTGTCGTAAAATTTAGGGGACTATGAGGCTCAGATCTTCTTAACCCAATAGTTAATCTCTCCCACCTCTTCTCAATCCTAGAGTATGACAACCTCCAAAGTGAGTATGCTGTTCCTAAAACTCATCATATACCTGTTTTCTGAGATCAAATATTTTCATCTTGGTTGTATCATTATTAAAGCCATATTCCAAAGTAAGCTAGGTTTTCAACATTGCATGGGGGTTTGAACTCTTAGGGAACAATGGAATAGGCTCATTCATTTTGGCTTCTTCATATGCTTCCCATTGCCTACCATAATTTGCTTCATTTTCCACCCAAGACATAAGTGATCTCAAATGGATGTTGCCAATGTACAGAAGGGGATTCCACTATGTTTCAAATGGAATTATAAAACCATGTAAATAAAATTCACACAAAGAATTCTTGAGCCAATTAGGAGCTGCCTGGTATGCATCGTAGAATTCTTTAGCAGTGTGAATAATAGGATCTTGATTTCTAGAAATTCTCATTAGTTGGAACCACAAGAATTGTTCCTTGAGGCACAAAGAATAAACTATGGGTGGTGGTCTACATTCCATAATCTGACCAGTTACCTTCAGCATTTCATCCATTTTCTCCTTTAACTCCAGAATTTCCTGTTTCTGCCTTTCAATTTCCTTTTTCAGTTTCTTCTTTTCTTCCTCCCATAGACTTTGTTGCATTTCAGTCTGGGCTAGGTGGCGAAAAGTCAAGGTTTGCAATGTAACCGATCTCCATGTAGCTTTGACATATTCCAAAAACTCAATCAAAAATATCTTTTTGTAGACAACAATGGCTTGACAAGTTACAGGGGGAAATGTAGCTTCATTGGCTACTTCCAATTGTTCACTCTATTCCTCCTCTTGTTGCAAGATGAATTCCTATTGTTGTAGTGGAGAAGACTATGCTTCCTCTGAAATCTGCATAGCAACAGCAACCAAGTCATGAAGACTTGGTACCCCCCTTTCATTATGCTCAATTTCCCTTGTCTCAAATTATTCTTCTTCAGGAACAAATGAACTCTGTGCAGCACTCTTAGACACATTTTGAGAAACATCATATTCAGACTCTACAGATTCTTCTAAAATTATAATAACCTCAGGTTGAGGTGAAGTAGGGGAGGCTTTACATTATTTCCTTGTGGAAACTCTTCTTGGCAATGGTACGGCTGTAGGAGGTTCTCTCATAGCCTTCCTCTTACTGAACTATCTAGAGGGTTCTGCCTTGTCAGAGGATGGTGGTGAACTGGTGATGGCAACAGGAATTGTTGTAGGAGAAATTGCTACAAGGGAAGATGTTTTAGGAGAAGAGTGTTATCTTTTCTAAGAACGAGGGTCAGATTCTGGGATTTGTTCCACCCCAGATGACTCTTCTGCCTTTGTTTTCCCCTTCTCTCTCCTAGTGGTAGACCTGGTTTGTACCCAGGCAGAGGACTTTGGTGTGAGAGCTGCAGGACCAGGTGCTACAGAAGCAAATGATGCTTGCCTTGTTTTTCTACTGGTAGACACTATTTCTTTTTTCTTTTTCTGAGGCTGTGGGGTAAGTGCCCTAGGGGTTCTGGAAGTTGCAGGCTCTTTTGGGAAACAAATTGTTGCCAGGAAAGAGGTGATACATCTCTCAAAGAGTGTTCAATCAATAATTTTATAAGGCCATGGTGAGCAATAGAATTATCCATCCCCTATTGGGTTATGTGGGCACATTGTTCCAAAAATTTTAACAAAAATTTTGGAACATTTACAGCTAACCCATGCCTCATATGACTTAGCAATTTGAAATGGTAAGAATGCAGGTAAGAGAAATGACCTTCACATGTTAAATACTTGATTATGAAAGTATCATATTTTGGATATGGAGGAGGCAATGACACTCGCTTGCATCCCTACTTGGAGACTTCCAAAGGTCTGTCAGTGGGTATTGTAAATTCTACCCTTGCAGAGACAGCATCCAAAGAAAAATTCTCTCCAACGGCTAGAAGCCTGGTTACCTCTGCAATTCTTTCTTCAGTTACAACAACTATTAGACCCCATACTATAGCTTCTCCTTTAGAAAGGGTTCTAAAAAATTCACCTGTAGCCTCCTCATTGAAAGTATTTAAACTAAAAAAGTAATTCAACCATCTATAGTGGCTGAATGCCTGGACTGTTTGAGGATTTTGCAATAATAACTCATGAGATATAGGCTCATGTTGCATTAGCTGACCACCCATGTTCATAGTTTTGCCCTAGCTGAACTCAACTCTTTGCTGAAAATCCAAAAATTTCCCCTTCTATTTCCCTTTCGGTTCTGGTTCTTTTCTGTCTCGCCGTCACTTTTCTCTCCTTTTCCAAAAATGAACTTTTTGAACAAGTAGTTTTAATTGTAATTTATAATGAAAAACATGCAATGAAAAAGACATGCGATCATATTTGGAAAGTAGCAGAAAAATAATAAAGAAAGGTTCTCTAAGTAGTTGTGGCAGTGGCAAAAAGATAGGTTTAAAAAGTAGATTATCCTGCCCCCTACTTAGAGTATGACATGTGTCCTCACATGTACTAAAGAATAGGTGGAGATCGCGTAATAATGATTGATACAAACATAGTAGTAAATGAATAAAATGAAATAAATCAAATATGCGATAACAAAAGATATGGTGTACCTTTCAATAAACGCTTGTACATGTTGAGAAAGATGACAGCTTCGGTATGAGGTGACAGTTGGGAATGAGATCATAATTAAGGGTGGTGTAGATAAATGAGGTGGATGGGTGATGTGGGTGGATGAGATGAATGGATGGAATGGATGGATGGAATGAAAGATAAAGAAATGAGATGTGGCGACAAGTGGAAATGAAGAAAAAGGGTTTCCTTAAAAAGGAAACCTTTATTATAAGCATGAATTTCTAAATTACAGTGAAGCTATAGGAGAAAGGCGAAATCCTTTGGCTGTAAGAAGATTAGTGGCAGGATTCTAAACAAACTGCTACATGAATTCTTCTTTTGAGACTGGTTTATGGTACAACTGGAGGAGGTGTCCATTAACTAACAGCTTGAATATAACAGGATCAATTCTAACAAGTTGAACTGAACCATTAGCAAATACATTCTCAATTTCATACAGGCCCAACCATCGGGTCTGTAATTTTCCTGGACTATCCTTATATCGTGAGTCATAAAGAAAATCCCAATCTCCTACTTTGAATTCATTTTCCTTAATGTATTTATCATGCCACCTTATTATCTGATTCTATATTATCTCAGTGTGCTACATGGCATTCTTTCGGAGTTCATCCAAAGCATTGAGCTATATGATTCTATCCTTTTATGCATTTGTTAAATCCATGTCCATCTCTAATGCTATTCTTAGAGTCTTATGTTCAAATTCTATTGGCATTACAGTTGTTTTACCATACACCATTTCAAAAGGTGTATATCTTGTAGTACTTTTCCAGGTAGTATGGTAGGCCCATATAGCTTCTGGTAACCTTGTGGCCCAGTCTTTCCTATACAAATCTATAGTTTTAGTCAAAATGGCCTCTATATTCCCATTGGTGACCTCAACCTAGCCATTGGCCTGGGGGTGATAAGGAGTTGATTTCCTATTCTGTATATTGTATTCATTGACTAAAGCTGTGATAATTGTAGAAGTAAATTGTGCTCCTTGATCTGCCACTATCTCCTTAGGGACACCAAACCTAGTAAATATTTTCTCATAGAGGAATTCAGCCACTTTATTATCCCTAGCATGTTTCATAGGTTTAGCCTCTACCCATTTTGTGACATAATCTATGTATACAAGGATGTAGGACTTACCATTGGAAGGTGGGTTAATTGGTCCCACAAAATCCAGTCCCCATTTGTTGAATGGTGTAACTACAACTTGTGGAGATAGAGGCATCTCATCAGAGCAAGTTGGTCTTCCCATCTGTTAGAATCTGTCACATCTCCTAGTATATTTGGTTGCATCTCTATGAAAAGTTGGCCAATAGTAACCAGTATTTAAAATTTTCATTGCTATCATTTTGGCAGCAAAATGTCCACCACACCACTCATCACGGCTTGCATGTAGTATATCATGAGTGTCCTCCTCTTGTACACATCTCCTCATAACATGATCTGGCCCTGTATAAAGCATGCAATCTGCAATCCAAGAAAAGTTATAGCTTTTCTCTACCAATAATCTCTTTTCCTTAGGGGAGAATTGAGGAGTTCTTTCTGTTGCTAGATAATTTGCTATATCAGCATACCATGGGTGAATAACCTTGATTGCAAATAGGTGCTCATCAGGAAAGGAGTCTTCAATATGTGTAGAGTCATCTTTCCTTTGAATTCTAGAAGGGAAATCAACAAATATGTTGGCTTTACCTGGCTTGTCCACAATTGTAATGTCAAATTCCTGCATCAAAAATAACCATCTTGCCAGTCTCCCAGATATTGAGGCTTTGTTCATGAGATACCAGATTTCTATATGATCAGTGTGGAAAAATATCTGATAATTGCTGATGTAATGCTTGAATTTATTGAGGGCATAGATGACTGCCAACATTTCTTTTTCTGTAATAGTGTAATTTAATTTAGCCCCTTGTAGATTTTTGCTTATGTAGTAGAGTGCATGTTCTGTCAAACCATCCTTCTACCATAACACTGCTCAAATTTCATAATCCGATGCATTAGTATGAATATGAAATGGAAGTGACCAATCAGGTCCCTTTAGAACAGGTGTCTGTGTGAGGGAAACTTTCAAGTCAAGAAATACTTTTTCACATTCTTCTGTCTAAGAAAACTCTACATCTTTCTTCAGCAGACTATATAAGGGGCCTGTTATTTGGCTGAAGTCCTTGATGAATCTCCTATAGTATCCAGCATAGCCTAGAAAACTCCATACCTATTTCTGCTTAGTAGGAGAGGGTAGCTTAGAGATGACCTCAATTTTAGCAGGATGAACTTGAATTCCTGTAGCAGAAATATAGTGACCGAGCACTATTCCCTCCTGCATCATCATGAAGCACTTTTGACTATTCAGTGATAGGTTGTGATTTTCACATCTTTGTATTACTTTCTCCAAGTTGTCTTGAGCTTCCTCAAAAGTCATACCATAAACAGTAAAATCATCAATGTATATTTCCATGCAATCATATGAGATGTCTAAGAAGATACTTATGACTGCCCTCTCGAAAGTTGTAGGAGCATTACAAAGACCAAAAGACAAAACTGAATAGGCAAACATTCCCCAAGGGCATGCAAAAGTAGTCTTTTCTTGATCCTTAGGAGAAATCTTGATTTGATTGTACCCACTAAAGCCATCCAAGAATGAGAAGTACTTTTTACTAGCTAAATTATCTAGAACTTGATCAATGAATGGAAGAGGAAAGTAATATTTCTTTTTTGCCAAGTTGAGTTCTCTGTAATCTACACATACCCTCCATTTTCCTCCTTTCTTAGGAACAATGACCAATGGGGAAACCCACTGACTATCAGAGATTGGGTAGATAAAGTCAGCTGTTAACATTTTTTGCAATTCTTCTTTAACAATTTCTCTCAAAGCTAGATTAATTCTTCTTTGAGGCTACCTGATAGGTTTGAAGTCACTGTTAATATATATGTGATGTGTATAGATTTTTGGGTCTAAACCCTTCATATCCCCATAGTCCCATGCAAAAGCTCTATGGTGGGCTTGCAACATTGAAGCTAGGGTAGTTTGTTGAGACGGAGATAACTTGTTATTAATATGCAGACAACGGCCTAGAGATACTTCTATCTATTTGGTGAGATCACTTATTGAGGTTGTTGATAAAGGTGGTGCCTGTATATCACATAATAGAAAATCATGATGGCTTTCAGGATTCAGTTGTTGCAGGAAACATTGTTGAGAACGGTTGTCCAAAACAGATGGGCTATTCAAACTAGAACTAAACTACAAAATGTGTAGAAGTAGGTTATCTTCACTTTGGAGTTGGGAAAATGGATCAGTTTGTAGCATCATTAACTGGGCTAATGAATTGACTTCTTCAGTTTCCTCTCCTAGATTTGGCCAAATTGGTTGAGACAAATCTGGCAGAGGTTGTGCAGGTGGGTATAGAGCCAATTTCTTTCTTTACTGATCATAAGAAATTGTCATGTCTTCTGAATGACATCCTATAAGGGCATCAACTATAGCTAACTAGGGTCTACCTAGGATAATAGGATATCCTCCTAAGGTTTCCTTAGTGTACAATATAGTGAAATCAATAGGGTATTCCCAAGATTCAAGGGTGACAATGACATCTTCAATCACTCCATCAGGTGTAACCATGGAACTATCAGCAAGTTACAGGACAATCAGTGTAGACTGAATGTTTGGGATACTCAAACACTCCATAGTGTGCTTAGTCATCACATTAATGGTTGCACCTAGGTCAACCAAAACATTTCTTACTACCTGACCATTGATATTTATTTTGACTACAGGACTTCCAAGATCAATATATTTTGGAATGACAACCTTCCCCAACATAATATCAGCTAACTATCCTAGAACATGGATAGTTTGGGGATCCTTTTTCTTTCTTCCTTGTTTCTTTAGACATGCCTCTTTAATGGATTTTCCATAGACTGGAACATCTTTAATAGCTTGGAAAAGAGGAATTTGAACTCGAACATTCTTCAACTGCTCTAGAATATCAAAAGTAGGCTCTTTAATGGTCTTGGGTGTAGTCATTTGCAATCTCTGAGGAAAAGGTGGTGTAGCTTGAGGTTGTAGGATAGGTTCCTTAGAGGTAGTAGCTGGTATAAGAATATCTTCTGCATGATCAGTAGGTTGCTCAGCAGCAGAGTCTAGAATCTCTGTAATTACAGGTGGCTATGGAGTAGGGAGAGTGGTTCCAAACCTGAGATGGATATCATTGATATCTAGGGCATAAGTTGGATACTGGTTGGCTTCTGTAGAATACATAGGTTGTTGTTGTTGCTGCTACTTATTATTAGGATTTGGCAATGGTTGAGCAGGCATAGGAATTTGTTTTGGAGGGCCAGTATTTGTTGCAGGTGCTGTAGGAGGAGGCATAAGGGCCAGAGGTTGTGGCTACTAGGACTGTAGGAATCTAGGGGGTTGGTTTTTCCATTGCTAAGGGCTTCTCTATTGAGGGTTATGCTGCCAGTTACCTAGAGGTGGAGTCCATTGTGGTTGTGGCTGCTGCCAACCTCCTTGAGGGGGTTTCCATTAAGGGCTTTGATAGTTAGGCCAGTATGGTTGAGGATCATTCCAAGGTGGAGATGGGCCATATGTAGGTTGCCATTGGTTATTATAATTAGAGTAAGCATTACCAAAAGTCAAAGGATCTTGAGGCATACCTTGTCTTGAAGCCCATGGTCTCCTTTGTGCAACAAAGAAGACTTGGTCATCATCACCTTCAATCATCTTAAAATTAGTAGGTAACTATTTAGCCTCCATGTTAGCCACCATCTTGCATCTGCAGTCACATTTCTTCTATCTACAATGGGGACAAAACTCAGCCAGGATTGCCTCAGCCTCTGCATGTTTCTTGCAAGCTTGCATGGTATTCAACTGTGTATCCATGTTGTTTACGATGTCCTGCTTGAAATTAGATAGAAAATTTGTGATCTCCATCCAGGAAACTCCACTAGAAGAAGACTTTCCCACTATAGCTTGATGACCTCTACCCTTCTTCACATTTGCTCAGGAGTAATTGAGACATATCCGCTTGATATCATCCCAAGATTCTTGGGTTATATCACCTCCTCCCATCAGGTCCAAGGTGTCTATACATGTATCACTAATTTCCCTTAGAAAAATTAGTTTATGAGATTCTTCATTGAGAGTTTGGTTTGAATTCTTTTTCAGGGAAAACAAGAATCTTGAGATATAATCCTCCAAACTTTCATCCTCCTATTGAATTTTGAATATATCATCACCTTTACTACCACTCTTACAATATTCCTTATATTTCTCAAGATTTTTTTTTGCATGATTTCCCAACTATCAACAACACCCCTTCCCAAACTCATGAACCATCTGAGAGCTCCCTCCTTCAAGGTAGCAGGAAACAATTTCAGTTTGTGAGCATTTGAAGTGTAGTCATAACTGCGATAGAGGATATCAAACTCAAACAGGAAAGTTTTTGGGTCCTCCGTAACTAGGCCATAGAACTTGGAAAGTAATGAAGAAGGAATATTTTGAAGGTTATCTGTATCTTGCTGGGAAACAATGGGAAATTCAAAAGCAGGAGGTGGATTAGGTGGATTATGTGCCATATTTGCTTGCTAGAGTATCAGAGCAAATGGATTTTCCTCAGGTTCTTCGTCAGCTAGGCCAAATGGTAATTCAACAAATAGGTTTTCAGGGAGGAACCTTCCCAGTGCATCTCCTATTCTATGCAAGCAATAGAATGAATGGTGATTTAAAGGATTTTGAAAATTCTTGATTAACAAACTAATCTAATGCTAAAAATGACTTCTAATAGGTTCTTAGCTTGACACCATCCCTGACAATGGCACCAAAAATGGTCGCGCCCACAAAAGGATATGAAAATAACGTCAAAACCTATCCTTGGAATTGGACATTCTAGTAGGTGATTAATATCTTTTCATGGTCATTCATTTACTTGTCAAACCAAGGAATGCATACTTTGAATGAAGCAGCATAATATATGCACTAAGAACTAGTTTCAGTCACAACTTAACAGAAATAAATACTTGGAAAGAATTCTACCTATGTTATAGGAAGGTAATACAAAGTTCTCTTAACTCCACCATAATTTAACCAAAGCAGAAATCATAAGAGCTATGACTGAAAAACAAACTATGAATTGGCCTTATGCTACATGAACAGACACAGGGATGGATTCCTGATGCTGCAAGAACAATATAAGACTGAGTTTGCACAAAAAATTCAAAGATGAAATCTAACTTATGATCAACAGAAAAGGAGAAACTAACTAATTAACTACAAATACTTAATAAGTGGGCCCCCTTAGCGAGCATCAACTAATTACGCAAGTGTTGAACTCAGAACTTCATCAATCTTTATTCATAAACTCAGAATGGTATACATTGTTCTGTTCATATGAGAACTAACAACAAACTCTATCTCTTGTCATACAGATTCTGCTTTTTATTATCATACTAACTCTTATATGATATCCTTTCTATCTTACTATGCTTGCTCACTCATGCAGGAGGAGCACTTATTTAAATTAGGAAAACAACTAACTAACTAACCCTAACAGAGAAAGACATGGATGTAAAATGTATCCTAAAATCGAGTAATAGACTTCATAAATAATTTTATCCATTCAACCCAATCAAAAGAGAATCTAGCACTCTACTCTTTCCAGATTGACTAACATTTAAAATCCTTCCCAATAGTTTCGGTCAAAGAGTCTTTGCCAGAGCTTCTTCAAACTCGTGCAGGAAATGGACTTTACTGTAGGGCTGAGATTGGCTGTGCTTGACTCGATCATACTTTCTTCAACAACCTGTAATAGACAAGGTAATAGACGCGAAAGAAAAGGCGCATGGCACATATACAATATCCATTCATTAATCACATTTAAATCTATTTCATCATTCAAAAACTACATGCATTATACCAGTCATTTAGGGAGTCAAATGGGGTAATAAATATAGACATGTCAACATGATAGGCTGCAGGAACATGAAAGTGTATTGCTACAGATTCCAATAAAAGGTTTCAAAAGAGTTTAAACAACCATGAATAAAAAAAGGTTTCAAAAGTACACCATGATATCCAAATCATGAGCATATTTTGGGCTCATCAAAGGTCACATTGACTTGTACAAAACATAAGGTTACAAATCTACTCATCGGCTAGACAGAATATGTCACACCGACTTGGCTCTAATAGAGGTTTCAACCTATGGGATTGAGAAATATTTTACCAACATAGGAGGGAGAGGGTTGAGAGATAGAGAGAGGGGGTAGGAGGGAGAGGGTTGAGAGGGGGAGGGGGTAGGAGGGAGAGGGATGAGAGAGAGAGACCTAATAGAGGGAGCGGGGGTAGGAGGGAGAGGGTTGAGAGAGAGACAAAGACTTCGGAGAGGGAGAGAAGGTAGGAGGGAGAGGGTTGAGAGAGAGAGATACCTAACAAAGGGAAAGGGGGTAGGAGGTAGAGGGTTGAGACTGAGAGGAGAGGCTGAGAGAGAGATCTAAGAGGAGAGTGGGTAGAGGAGAGGCAGAGGAGGGCTGAGAGGGAGAGGGGGTAGGAGGGAGAGGGTTGAGAGAGAGAGAGACCTAAGAGAAGGAGAGTGGGTGGGAGGAAGAGGGTTGAGAGAGAGAGAGAGAGACCCAACAAAGGGAGAGGGGTAGGAGGAGAGGGTTGAGAGAGAGAGAGACCTAAGAGAGGCAGAGTGAGTAGGAGGTAGAGGAGGTAGGAGGGAGAGTGTTGAGAGGGAGAGAGAGATACCTAACAGAGGGAGAGGGGTAGGAGGGAGAGGGTTGAGAGAGAGAGAGAGACCTAAGAGAGGGAGAGTAGGTAGGACGGAGAGGGTTGAGAAAGAGAGAGAAAGAACTAATAAAGGTAGAGGGGATAGGAGGGAGAGGTTTGAGAGAGAGACCTAAGAGAGGGAGAGGGGGTAGGAGGGAGAGGTTTGAGAGAGAGAGATACATAATAGAGGGAGATGGGATAGGAGGGAGAGGTCCAGAGAGAGAGACATAAGAGAGGAGAGGGGTGAGAGGCCTGAGAGAGAGAGAGATACATAACAAAGGGATAGGGGGTAGGAGGGAGAGGGTTGAGAGAGAGAGAGACCTAAGAGAGGGAGAGGTTTGAGAGAGAGATACATATCAGAGAGATGGGTAGAGAGAGCTGAGAGAGAGAGAGATTTAAGAGAGGAGAGGGGGTGGAGGTTTGAGAGAGATTACATAATGAGAGGAGGAAGCAGAGAGAGAGACCTCCATAGATCTCTCCCTCAACCTCTCTCCCTAACACCCTTCTCCCTCCTACTCACTCTCCCTCTCTTAGGTCTCTCTCTCTCTCAACCGTGTCCCTCTTACCCCCTCTCCCTTTGTTAGGTCTCTCTCTCTCTAAACCCTCTCCCTCCTACCTGCTCTCCCTCTCTTAGGTGTCTCTCTCTCTCAACTCTCTTGCACCCTCTCTCCCACCCTCTCTCACACCATCTCCCACCCTCTCTCCCATCTCCCAGTCTCTCCAACTCTCTCCCACCCTCTCCCATTCTCTATGACTCTCCCATGCTCTCTCCCACCCTCTTGCACCCTCTCCCACCCTCTCTTCCTCTCTCTCCCACCCTCTCCCATGCTCTCTAACTCTCTCCAACTCTTCCACACTTTCCCACTCTCTCTTCCACCCTCTCCCACTCTCCCACACCCTCTCCCACCCTCTCTCACACCCTCTCCCACCCTCTCTCCCACTCTCCCAGTCTCTCCAACTCTCTCATGCCCTCTCCCATGCTCTTTTAATCTCTCTGACTCTCCCACCCTCTGTCCCACCCTCTTCCACCCTCTGTCCCACTCTCCCACTATCTCCCACCCTCTCCCACCTATCTGATGCTCTTTGACTCTCTCCCATGTTCTCCCACTCTTAAATAACACTCTTCCACCTTCTCCCACTCTCTCTGACTCTGTTCCACCTGTTAGAACTGTAAAATTCTAGATATTTTACATGTTCATAATCATAATTTTCCAAATAAGTCCTACCATGAGTGTATTTTCCCCTTTCTCATCATATAATCCCAAGAAATGCATCTAGGTCTAAGTATTTTACATTATTGTGCATATTGGCATTAGATTATCAAGGTCTCCCCAACCCATAATGCATTCTTGTTAATATAAGTTTGTTGTTGCCTATTGGAAAGACCTCAAGGATGTCACAACAATCAAAATTTACCTATAGGCACCTATTGGTAGGACATACATATTGTATCAATGACAAAAGATTCATATCGGCTAGATAAAGACTTCGGGGTGAGGTCTTACCAATCGCATTATATCTCATCGACTAGCTTAAAATCCTTTTGTGTTTTGTCAGCGATACCCAATGCATTCTCCAAGACCTTACTCCAAAGAACTTTATTCATACTGAAATACCCTATGATGCATTCCTATCACTGAGACATAATCTTTCTCCCCAATGAAACAACATATCGGTGTGACATTCAAGTTGGTAAGACTGTATAACCTTACCCTATTAACCTATGGTAGAGCACATTCACATTGTCGGTGAGACTAGAGCCACTTGCCAAGACATCTCTCTGATGCAAAAGTTTCTCACCAAGATACATATATCCTTATTGGCTGTTAGTGAGATAATAAGATCTCGCCAAGACCTCATGCCGATAACCACTTCTCTGGCCGAAAAATTTCCATATGCACATAATCAATGAGACAAGACCCATTCAGTGAGACCACATACCGAAGACATAAATCTTGCTAATACATCGCTCTATGTGCTAGTCACTGAGACATAATACAATTGGTAAGACCCCACCCCAAAGTATTTGTCTGGCCAAAAATAATCCTTTTGAGTCACCGAGATAATGAAAATGTCCTACTGATAGGCACCTGCATATGAATTTTAATCGCTGTGACATCCTTGAGGTCTTGCAAATATGAAATGAAATAAGTATATAAAAATAAATGCATTATGGGTCAGGGAGACCTTGATAATATCATGCTGATATGGACTAGGGTGCTGCCACAATAGTGGTTTACAATTTCTAAGAGGAAAGAATTTTTGCTGAAATCACATATTTTTAGAAAATATAATGATTTAAGCCTTAAAATGTTCCATTTTAAGGATTCCAATTGAAGAGGGTTTGATCAAATCACCTTTGATCAAACCCCCTTGGATAGAACCTCGTTAGTTTTAAACCATACCTATAAATGAGTCTCCTTTACACCTATCAAAATGCTGATAAAAAATAACTTTTGATTTAGCTTTTGGGGGGTCAAATGAATTCATTTAAAATTTATTTTAAATTATTATAGTATTCCTCGAAATGATCTATCCAACAAATATAATTTTAATATGTTTTGGTTTTGTTATGTATTTTGTTTTTTAGTTTTATTAAACATATATTTTTCATTGAAAATGAATGTCTTTGTTCTTCAAATGTATAAAAATAGAAAATTATCAAAAAGAAAAATTGAAAAATATGAGTGCACTAGATATTGAAGTCCTTGATCCAAAAATAAAATAATTTTTTTTTGATATATGCAAAAAAAGTTACGAGTTATATGGTCACGCTATGTCTGAATTGTAATTAGTTTGACTTTGAAACTTGATTAAGGAAAAAATATTCATCAAAAAAATATCTAACCAAGTGGAAGCACTATATATCAGAGTTATAAATCTAAATTTGAAAGAATTAGAATTTTATCCTTCATGGAAAAAATATTGGTTTTTTGGAAGTATATTCATTATGTTATATGGTGTGCGTCACTTTTTAACAATGTTATTTTCTGAAAAAAACCAGTTTTCGTGGGAGATGGAAAAAGAAGTGCAATATGATTCCAAAAATTTTGAAAAAAGAAATTTTAGAATCTACAAACAAAATTTGATGAGACTCTAGTTTGTACCATCTTCAAATTCCTCACAGTTTAGCTGCTATAGGTGCCCGAATGTGAAGATTTAGTTAAAAATAATAATTTCAGTGTCTAGTTTGGCCAAAAATTGTAAACCACTATTGTGGGATCACCCACTATTATGTGAAATACTCAAACCTAGATGGATTTTATAGGATGAAAATGGGCAGAATGTGAGCAAAATATTATTATGAGACGCCCTGAGCATACAGTGAGGACTCGAATGGAAACTTAGGGATATGAAAATCTTGTGAAATTATTCAGAATTTTAAAGTTCTAATGGGGGTTAGGAGGGAGAGGCTTGAGAGAGGGAGATAGAGAGATCTAACCGAGGGAGAGGGGATAGGAGGGAGATGGTTGAGAGAGAGAGACCTAAGAGAGGGAGAGGGGGTAGGAGGGAGAGGTTTAAGAGAGAGAGAGAGAGACCTAAGAGAGGGGTAGGGAGGGAGGAGAGGGGTTGAGAGAGACCTAAGAGAGGGAGAGGGGGTAGGAGGGAGAGGTGTGAGAGAGAGAGAGACCTAAGAGAGGGATAGGGGGTAGGAGGGAGAGGGTTTAGAGGGAGAGATAGACCTAACAAAGGGAGAGGGCATAGGAGGGAGAGGGTTGAGACAGAGATAGAGACTTAAGAGAGTGAGAGCGAGTAGGAGGGAAAGGGGGTAGGAGGGAGAGGGTTGAGAGAGAGAGATACTTATTAGAGGGAGAGGGTTGAGAGAGAGAGAGAGAGTTATTAGAGGGAGAGGAGGTAGGAGGGAGAGGGTTGAGAGAGAGATATACCTAAGAGAGGGAGTGGGAGGGAGGGTTGAGAGAGAGAGACCTAAAGAGAGGGAGTAGGAGGGAGAGGGTTGAGGAAGAGAGAGAGAGATCTAATATAGAGAATTTAAGAGGAGAGGGAGAGGGTTAGAGAGAGAGAGAGAGATACACCTAAAAAGAGAGAGAGGTAGAGCAAGAGTAGGAGGGAGGGTAGGAGGGAGAGGGGTTGAGAGAGAGAGAGACCTAGAGAATTAAAACAAAAGAGTACTGGGAGGGAGAGGGTAGGAGGGGAGAGGGTTGAAGGAGGGGTAGGAGGGTAGGAGGGAGAGGGTTTGAGAAAAGAGAGAGAGAGACCTAATAGAGGGAGGAGGTGGGTAGGAGGGAGAGGGTTGAGGAGAGAGAGAGAGACATAATAGAGGGAGGGAAGTGGGTAGGAGGGATAGGGTTGAGAGAGAGAACTAAGAGAGGGGAGAGTGGGTAGGAGGGAGAGGGTTGAAAGGAGAGAGAGAGAGAGAGACCTAACAAAGGAAAGAGGGGTAGGAGGGAGATGGTTGAGAGAGAGAGATCTAATAGAGGGAGAGGGGGTAGGATGGAGGGGGTTGAGAGAGAGACCGAAGAGAGGGAGAGGGGGTAGGATGGAGAGGTTTGAGAGAGAGATACATAACCAAGGGAGAGGGTTGAGATACCCTCTCTCCCACTCACCCAGTCTCCCCAATTGTCTCCCGCCCTCTCCCATGCTCTCTAACTCTCTCTGACTCTCCCACCCTCTCTCCCACCCTCTTACACCTTCTCCCACCCTCTCTCCCACCCTCTTCCACCCTCTCCCCCTCTCTCCCACGCTCTCCCATGCTCTTTGAATCTCTCCAACTCTCTCCAAATCTCCCACCCTCTCTCCCGCCCTTTCCGATGCTCTTTGACTCTCTCTGACTCTCCCACCCTCTGTCCCACCCTCTTCCACCCTCTCCCACCTCTCTCCCTCTCTCTCCCACCCTCTCCCATGCTCTTTGACTCTCTCCAACTCTCCCACACTCTTTGACCCTCTCTCCCACCCTCTCCTACTCTCTCCCATCCTCTCCACCATCCTCTCCCACCCTCTCCCACCCACTCCCACCCTCTCTCCCACTCTCTCCCACCCTCTTCCACCCTCTCTCCCACTCTCCCACTCTCTCCCACCTTCTCCCATCCTATCTGATGCTCTCTGACTCTCTCCCACATTCTCCCACTCTCAAATAACTCTCTTCCACCTTCTCCCACTTTATCCGACTCTCTTGCACCTGTTAGAACTGTAAAATTCTAGATATTTTACATTTTTTTCATACTCATAATTTTCCAAATAAGTCCTACCATGAGCATAGTTTCCCCTTTGTGGCCATATAATCCTAGGAAATGCATCTAGGTCTGAGTATTTTACATTATAGTCCATATTGCCAGGAGATTATCATGGTCTCCCCAACCCATAATGCATTTTTGTTTATATACTTCTATCGTTTCCTATCAGCAAGACCTTAGGGATGTCACAGCGATTGAAATTCATATGCAAGTGCCTATCGGCATGAAATTTTCATTGTCTTGACATCTTGAAAGGATTATTTTTGGCCAAACAAAGAATTCGGGGTGAGGTCTTACCGATTGCATTATGTCTCAATGACTAGCACCTAGAACTATGTATTGGAAAATGTTATGTCTTTGATATGTGGTCTCATTGAATGGGTCTTGTCTCACTGACCATGTACACATGGACATTTTTCAGCCAAACAAGTGGTTATCGGCATGAGGTCTTGGTGAGATCTTATTGTCTCACTGACCACCGGTAAGGATATACATCTTGGTGAGAAACTTTTGCATTAGAGAGATGTCTTGGCGAGTGGCTCTGGTCTCACCAACAATGTGAATGTTCTCCACCAAAGCTTATGAGGGTAAGGTTATATAGTATTACTAACTCGAATTTCATGCCGATATGTTGTTTCATCGGGGAGAAAGATTATGTCTCAGCGACAGGAATGCATCACAGGGTATTTCAATATGACTAAAGTGCTTCGGAGTAAGGTCTTGGCAAATGCATTGGGTCTCGCTGAAAAAACACAAAAAGATTCTATCGGTGTGAGGTCTCACTAAACACCTCTGGTCTCGCCGAGAAAGTGGAAGGGAGTTATATCAACAGCTATCAGGGTGAGGTCTTGCAGTCTTGCCAATCTATTTTTTCATGCCAACATGCTACCTCATCAATGTGAGAATGATTGTCTTGGTGACTGAAACAAACATTAAAGAACACATCTCACCGAGACTAAGTATTGTCGATGGGAGGTCTCCCCAACTCCATGGGTCACAGCGAAATGTATGGGTGAATGGATTTCTTTTGGTGAGACATGGGACTTCGATATGACTATAGGATGTCATGGAAAATGTTTTCCTAGTGTTAGAATCCTTTTGTGTTTTGTTGGTGAGACCCAATGCATTCACCAAGACCTTACTCCGAAGCACTTTATTCATAATGAAATACCCCATGATGCATTCCTATTGCTAAGACATATAATATTTCTTACCAATGAACCAACATATTGGCCTGACATTCAAGTCGATAAGACTATATAACCTTACCGTGATAACCTTTGGTGGAGCACATTCACATTGTC
>VDFB02120551.1:0-42718 GCA_007258455.2 Sequoia sempervirens | reverse complement strand
TTGGTCATTTTAAATTTTCCTTCACCTATTATTCTCAGTCTCTAGTTGTCTTAGTTACCAATTATGCCATTGATATTGTTGTATTCACCACCCCCATGTGTTTATGTTTTTCGGTCACGTCAAATCTTTTTTCTAGTATTAAATTTTTCTATGGTCGAGACTTGATTTTATTGTCTTAAATATTTAGCCTTCATCCTTTACAGGTCAAGTTCCTATCTACCAAGAGGTGGCCCCCTTTTAAGATTAATTTTTGTGGCATGTGCAGAATTAGGGTTTCATGCTGACCATTCGATAATCAGAAGTTGATCCTAGCATTTCTTAGTGCGCTTGTGCTATTTTATTTCCTATTATTTTATTCACATTAGTTGGAGGGCTTCAACCACATGGCTGATACATTGGTGGGTCTGATCTCCTTGGTGAAGATGGTTGGAACCATTCCAAGAAGATCAACAATCACATATTTAAGACGTGGCCACATCCTAACTATTCCTTATGCACCCATGTTAGTTTATTTAATATTATTTTCAATACATGGGCTAGCAAGTGATGGCCACATGTTACTATCAAATGTTCAAACTAGTGTCTCCACGAGGCTAGTGGACATGGTTTTAATAAAGATCGATGATGGAAATTGCAAAACATGTTCTCATCAGGACCATTGCATGCATGCCCGTCTGTGTAAAGCATTAAAAAGGGATAGTAACATAGGCTAGCAGAATGAGTGAAACTTGTCACTTTTTTGGGACTTGCCAAGCTCTGATGATAGTGATTGATGTGTAAGAAAGGAAATTGATGGTCGATGGTGGGTGACATGGGTCAATCTTCACTGCTCCTCACCATCACGTGAAGGCCCCACTTATGCACCATATTTTGTAGCGGGAAAGTAGGGAGGTTCCATGTAGACATTCTAAAAGGGCTCCAATGGACTCTAATGGAGTTGGATAGTTGCTAAATTTGGTTGAGAGGGTACTATTTACAAATGGCACCATTTTTCAAGTTTATTCTTTGAGGTACATGTTTGGGAATTTGGTCGTTAGTACTGATAGTTATTGATACATATGGGAAGGTGAAGAAAAAATGAGGAAATGTATGAACTAATATTTTGAGATTAGATCAAGATCAATTCCCATTGTTCTACTAAGAGGATATACAAATAAATTAATTCCCAAAAGTAAGCAGGTGATTATATCATGAAAATTTTTAAATGATGCCAAGTATGTTGATGAAATATGTGTATAGAGTGGATATATAACTACTCAGGGATTTTTTGATCAAGAAAAGGCATTAAAAGCATAATTCAAACTTGTTCATAATTAGTTACACTAGTAATCATCTTTTGACTTATTTTTAAAACATGATCAATGGTTGAGGTTAAAAAAGATTGAAGTAGACATTGTTAGCTTGGGCGCTCAAGTTTTCTTTGAGTATTAATGGTTGGCACACTTTGATGGATTCATATAAGGAGGACCAATGGCCATAATTTTTCAATCTGAATTTGCATTCAGACATTGACTATTAAGTTTGAGTCAAAGAGAAAAGTTGGTAAAGGTTTTCTAATTCTTATCATTGATAAGATGATTAAGTCTGGAGAGTCTGCTAGGTTGGTTTGAAGGTCTAGGAGATTGAGTTTGCTTGATTCTGAGGATAATGCTCCAAAGGATGAAATTGAGACACAAGGAGCTCCTAATACACCAAAGAGTAGAAGGGGATGGAGGAAATTTAAGAAGTATGGTGTCACAAGTAATTACCACCTAGGAAGCCAAACTGTTTTAGAAGAGTTGGTCAAGTTCAAAGGGAAAAGGTTGGTCAAATATGAAAAGAAGGAAAAGAAAAGGTGCAAGTATCATAAGGCTTATCTAGGAAGATGTAAATATCCCAATGAGATTTTTGTTAGCCCTTCAGATAGTGAGGATGACACTGATCTAGAGTGTGACCATTATCCACTCTCTTTGGTACCTTCTGAAGACTCTAACGAGGATGTGGCGATAGTTCCTCCAGTTCCACCATGAAAAAGACACAACTAGTATCCTCTCAGGCTAATGAATCAGAGTGATGACTCTGCCCCTTTTTTATTTTGATGACACCATGGCCCTTTTGTGAGGATTTTCCTATTCAAGATTCATGTGATTTATTGTTTCTAGTGTCGATATGTAAATTTTTCAAGCTAGTATGTTGGAGACATTCTAGAATTCCTGGCATTGGCAACATGTCGGTTTCTTCTAGGTAGTATTCAAGTTTTTTCCAGGGATGCAAGTGGAGAATCTTCTTTGGTCAACAAGGATGACGATTCACCACTGTTGTAACAAACATTTCCTTTTGAGGAGCTGGCATGTCTTCATGCAAAGGATGTGGAAATTAGTCTTTTACTCTTCCATTTTCCACAATGACTGCATGTAACTAACTAAGTATGTCTCAAATTATGGTGCTAATGATATTCAAATGAAATGAAATGTAAATGTAATTGAGCCTAATGCTTATTCATTCCCTTTTTCTATAAAAGGGATTTTAGGGCTCATTATAAGGGGTCAAATTTTTTAAGTCTCAACAAGGTTTTAGGTGAAAACTAAGTTTAGGAAAGGCACTTTATGAAGAATATGGATGAAGAGGACGATAGGTTCTCTTGGGTAGGAGTCTTGTATGTAGTAGTCTTAAAATAGTTTTATAGAAATTACTAATATCGAAACAAATATCAGTCTGGAAACAAACGCGTTCCAATGTATCTTTCTCACAAGTTATGAATGAAAATATTAATGGTGTTATCAATTATCTTCAAGTTTTCCATTGAATGCATTATTTTGTTTTATCTTTAACTCAAAGATCTTATTAAAATGCTTGAGGGTTATAAATTTTGTAAGGAATTTCATAGGATTTGTAAGTAGTGAGCGTTTTTAAGCATTTTGATTTTTCATAAATACAAAGCACTATGAAAATAGTCAACTACTCACTGAATTAAGTAGTTTGTATATATTACTAGCTCTTATATATTTGACTCTGTTGCTCCAATTGATGAAGCACTGGTATGTTTGTTAGAAAATCTTGCATGAAAATGAGTAATTCACATACGAGGCTATAGACTTTAAAATAAGATCATTCATTTAAAATATTTTCAAGTATGGTGTGGGTTTGAGCCACCCCTATTTCCTAGCAAATAGGTAATTATCTACATAAAGTTTTGTGAAATCTTTAGTGACGTACACTATTTGAAATATATAGCAATAAATCTATGTAAAAGTGTGTTATCAACTAGATACACATCACATACACACAATATGGAACACCCTCCTAGGTCCTATAGAGCCTAAAGTTTAGGAGTAAAGACCTCAAAATCCTTTACTCATTGTGTTGGCTAGTAGCCTTGCAGTTTCTTCATTATAGGATTTGGCTACTCTTTATAGAACTTTAAGGTTCTGCTGGAAAAATCACCAACACTGATCTTGTGTTCCAATTAATGCTTTATCATAGTTCTCAGTTGTACATGAACGGAAATGATAACAATAAGTTTAGACACATGTACATAGTGGTTAATTTTAGTGACCGCAACATGATTAGCAAGCGGGAAATTCATGAGAATATTTTTAGCCTTAGCATGGTACAGACAATAGAAAACAAGGTTTTTGACAGGGGCAAGTACCAACCCTAATATTGGCATTCTAGTGCCACCAAGTAAGGTTGAAGCTTGGTAGACTTGTAGAATGTAGGCGGAAAACATGCACATCAGAAGAGGATTTAAAGATTATGGAGATTGGATCTTTTTGCATAGTCTTCTAATTCATGTGAATATTGTACATATGTTGCTCACTTTGGTTTGGTTTTCCTGCCTAGTCCAGGAAGGTCCTTGGTTTTTGGTTCTCTATGCTTTGTCTATTTCACTTGAGATTCTAGAATCCCACTCTATTCTAGAGGAATAGAAATCCCCAACTAGAGCCACTAGTGGAACTCCTAAAATATTTTGGTTCCATTTTTGAACTCTAAAATTTAGCCATTTTCAAGCGTTTGAACATAGGGTTTTTCCCATTGTTATTTCCTTGGGATTTTATTATCAAAATCTCTCCTAAAAACCCTTAGGTATTAGCACTTTTCAATGTTACGATCCATCATTGATTCCCTATGTCCTGTCCCTAGTCATGTTAAAACATTTTGAGCCATTGAACCCCATAAAATTATCGACACCTTGTGCCTAGGTAAGAAATACTTTTATTTCTAAGGTTGATCAATTGACCTTGTTTTTCCTTTACATTATTTTAAAAAACATGGTTTAAGTCCTTAAGGCCTTTTCTACATTTTCCTAGGAGGCCCCCTTTCACAATGCAACGTGTGAGTACATGCAAATTATTTCACTTTTAAGTAGATCATGCACTGCCTTTGTCCATCGCTCATCGTGGATGGCTTTGAGAATGTTTGATTCATATCAACTAAGCATGCTGTGTGAGTTTCTCTTTGTATCACTTGAGGTTTTTGTCATTGCTTTAAATTTCTCTTAGGTTTTGAGTGTTGAAGTAGTGATGAGAAATGACCTCAAGACTCTTTGTATTTGTTTACATTGCTCATTGCAGATAGCTATGCAGTTGTCTTATTCAAATTGGTGATGAGCAATGAGGTCCCTAATACTTTTTAGCCATTGTTGTTTTGAAAGGGGTGAATGAGTGATATTTTGTGTCATTTATTTTAAGTGAAGATGCATGTGGCCTAATTTGGCTCCATTTCTACGTTTGATCCATCACTAATGAGGTCTATAATTTCAAATATAAATTAGTGACGCGCGATGTAATGTGAAGATTTCTTAAGGAGGATAGTGATCCAATGGTCAAGATTTCATCATGCTAGTTTTCTCATTGTTGATTGAACTCAAAAAATGTAGGGAAAATGTATGACAAGCGATGTAATGTTTTAGGTAATATTCTCTTCAAATTTTGCTCTTTGTACTTCACTGATGTAAATGAAAAGAACAGACTAGGATGGCAATGCATGATGATTGTTAGATTAGAGATGAATAAGGAAATTAAGGGTCAACATGGTGACTATTGGTGTTCCAAATCAAATGGTCCAATGAGTCCTAAAGAATAGCTAATTTATTATGCTCAAAATCAAAGAGGGATTTGGCCAACTAACAAGATTCAGTCAAAGAATGAAGTCTCTTACACTTCTGGCTTTGCAGGACCAAGGGGGGTTTCCCTTTATAATGCCTAAAGACTCAATTTAGCTATGCACATACATTGTTTTTTATACCAGATAATTATGAATGAAAATATACCAAGGAATTGACAAATTCAAATCTAGCTATATTTTTGGTATCTCAACACTTAACAATTGGGAAGCATAATTCCACAATAAGCCTAAACCCAACAAAATAAATTGAAATTATTTTGATTTATAATTTGTTTATGAAATGTGCTAACTTGAATGGCAAATTAGTGCCTAATTCTAGGCCATGGATTCAAATATGAAATCATAAAGAAACTTTAATCAGGAAATAAACTTAAACCAATGGATTCAAAACTACTAATGCATTACACCAAAAGATCCACTTTTTTTGTCACCCAAATTCTTCTTAAAGATTCACCCTACACACTTAAAATCACAATTATCTAATCAAAGTAATTTATCCATTTCTTTGAAATAGAACCATGAAAAATTTAATACAATCTTAGGGAAATTGAGATGAAAAATTCTAAATAATTTGTATTATTGAATTCATATCATAAAATTTGTAAAAATCTAGAGACAATTTGATGAAATTCATGATTTTCTTGCACAAATTGACTGATATTTACTCATGAAACTCAGCTATTACAATCACATATTCAGCCTACGACTTAGAATCAACATTTCTCTGTCTACCCAACCCATACAAAAATTTAGAACCCTTTACAGTGAGAAAATAATGAGAAGATATAGAATGCAGAAGCTCCCTAGAATTAATCCATTGAAGACACTTGGAAGCTTCATCCTCTATTAATTGGAAACAACAAATGGAAAAGCCTCTCTCTTCTCTCTTCCTTTTCAATAACAAACTTTGCCTTACCACACCTGAAATAAGTTAAAATAATGTATCAAATGACCTCTACTCTTGATGAAAAATGGAACTGTAGAGGTTTTAGATGAAAAAATGAAATGGGCTGTCATTAGAATCACAAAATTTGAAACTTTTTGGAACATAATTTTTGGACCTATCACGATTAGAAAATAATTAAATAACCCATCAAAACTTATCTTGGGAGCCTAAAAATAAGCAGACATGTAAAAATTTAACCCAAGAATGTAATGCAGCAAATTGTTTGGGAAAAGAGATCACGAGGTCCAAGATATTCATTTCCAAAGTTGCTTAGTCAAACTTTTTTGCAACTACACTTGTTTAAAACTAATTAAAACTCACCAAGTCACCTCTTTGAAAAAATACCAAACCAACTCCTGATGACTTTTCACTAGAAACATTAGATAATTTAGGTACACTAAGTATTTTCACAAGAGGGCTTTCGTTCAATCGTCAATCTTCACATGATATTAGGGGTCAAAGTTGACCACCTTGAACATGTCAGAAATGGAGATGTAAACTCATAACAAACTGCATTTTCTATTGATCTCAAAAAAATAACAAATCAAATCATGAGGCTGTAAAACTGGACCAGGGAGTATATGAATGTAGGGATAATGGAGAGCAACAATCCTTTTGTCTTGAAAATCATCCAACTATGAAATATCAACTCGAATAGGAAGCCACTTTGTAGGATAGAGAGTTTGCAAACAACAAAACAATCTGAGAACCCTCTAGCTTTTCTTTTCAAAACAATGTTAAAATTCATCATAGGAAGATAAAAAATGACATGCATGTTCACATATGTCACGTGAGTATGGCCACCAAGGGGTTTGGCTTGAAAATCAATTGGCTCCAAATTGTGACTCTCCAAAGTAGGTCAATTGGGAAGATTTTTTAGGTGCACTTTTGAGCGTTCAAAGTGGGCACTTAAAATTTTGCTAAATTTTAAAGTCCCAACAGTGAAATTTTGAGGTGGTATCTCTGTTTTCAAGGAACAAGTTGTAAAATCTAGAAACGATGTTTGAAGATTGATATTGATGGTGTTTTAAATCCAAAAAGATCAACAACCCAGATTCAAAGCTGATTGGATAAGTTGTCAACTCACTCACACAAATCTCTCCTTAATCATTAATGGATACATTCTCCTAATTGTCTACTTAATGTAGATTTCCTATCATTTTATCTTACCATTTGCAATCTTCAAGAATTGAGAAGTGTGAGCCAGAGAGGAAGTGTGTGAGTCTTAGGATTTTAATTGTAGAGGTATTGCAGTGTTTGTCCTGGGTAAGTTGATATGAGCTCTAATTCAGTCATGCATTAGCTGGTTTGAAATTTTCATATTTTTGGGATAGTGAGAGTTTTGATTGTCTATAATTGTCACTAGGGCTAGTTGAAATTGTTTGGGTTAGAGGGTTTTATTTTTTCAAAATTAAATTTAAGAGATTAGGTCGGTGAGTGTTCTCATAATTAGGATTTTCTAGTTCTTACCCTGTGTTATGTAAGAATAGGTAAGTCAAGTGTGTCTATTCAACCAATTATGAGGTCTAGGATGCTTAGTGTGTTTGAATTTCAAGAGGATATATTTGAAGCTAAATGAGAAATACCCATAGCATCTACAAAACCAAAGGATAAGAAGAGGGCCAATGGTAAAAATAAGGAGGGTGGTGTCTAGAGCACCTCTAATTTGAGGAGAAGGGTTGTTTCAAAAGAATTGGTCAAGTTTAAAGGGAAGGAATCACTTGAGCCTATGAAGAAAGCAAGGAAGAAGAATAAGCATCACAAGGCTTATCTAGGGAGGCATAACTCTTGCGTTGAGGTTTCAAATAGCCCTTCAGGTGATGGAGGAGATACTAATCTGAAGTTTGGCCATTACCTTCTTTATTTGGTACCATTAAAAGATTCTGATGAGGGAGGAGTAGCTACTCCCCTACTTTCAACATGAACATAGATTGGGTGGGCATAATCTAATGCCAATGACTTACAGTAGCGTCTTCACCCTAATTTTTTTTTTTTGATGCCACCATTTCCATTGCAGAAAACTCATCCTCTTTAGCATGTATTTCATTTCTTTTCTTTGGTTCTAAAGTGGAAATCTTTTGGGTTAGTGTGAGGGGGATTTTTTGAACTTTGTGTCTTCAGTGGCGAATATTCCTTTTTCGGTTAGTATATAATTTTTTATCTTAGGTTCCAATGTAGAATCTTCTTTAGTTGACATGGATGAGGGATTTTGGTGCTATTGTAGCAATGAATGATGCCTTTTGTAAGGTTGGTTGGTCTGCTTCAACCAAATGGTGGATTTTTTCTTTCCCCTATTCTAAAATGATAAAGTGTAACCATTTGGGTGGTTTCTAAACTTGAAATTAAATGTTTGTTAAATGAAATGTAATTGAAATGGAAATTTAGTCTAAAGCTTGTTGCTCGCATTCTTCTATAAATGGGATATCAGGGTTGGTTATTAAGAGTTCAATTTTTGGGTCTCAAAATGGTCTATGTGAAAAGACTGTTAGAATCCAAGATCACCTGCATGCAAGATGGATACCTGTCACATGCAAAAGATATGAAGAACCAAAATATGCTCTGTAAAACCTCTCAGTAAAAATGCATTAAGAGAATCAATTATTACAATGTGATCAATCCTTATGAAGGAGATCAAGAAACCCTAAAAGGGAAACCCTAAAATGAACCCTAGTGCACACTTAATAATTAATAATTAATTAATAAATGTGCCTAAGTTTAGCTTAAGTAATAAAGAGGAATAAGTGACTTAATTAATTAATCAAATGTGATGTAATTAATTAAGCATAATAACTTATTACTCTAACACCAAGATGAACTTAGGAAGTAGCTAAAACACTAGAATAAGATGCATGAAAGCAAAGATGGGTCCCGGCAACTAGGCCTGATCGGTACCATTTACAAATGCAATAAGGAGTAAGAGAAGGAAAAACCCAGTGGGACAAAACCCCCTTACAATGAGATAACATCTTTGCAAAGAAGCAGCGGAAGAACTCTGTAGAGTAACACTGGAACTTGATATAGGCAAGCAAGGAAATATTCTTCTGTATACTACTGAAACCGGATGAGAGTCACTGATTGACTCAAGGAATCATGATAAAGCAACAGAAAACCTGATGCCACAGAACACTCGAAAACTCCAAATGGGAACAACTCTAGAATCTATGAAGCAGCAAGTAATTATTGAATGATGTATTACTAAAAACGAAGTGCAAAGATGCAAGATGCACTCTCCCAACTGCCAAAACATCCAAGTAATCGCCAAACAACCCATCGGGCCAAATCTGGACTAATTGATAAACCTGGGATAGATATAGAAAAAGTGGATGTACAGCAACCTAGAGCTCCTCAATACCTTTCTGACGCTTCAAACGAGGTGAAAAACGGAGATCGTGGCAAAAAGTTATGAGCTTGGAAGCAGAAAAAGTACATCTAACTTCAAACAGAAATAAATGCAGAAAAACAATAAAATACTGAAAAATAAACAGACTACTGGAAAGTGCTCGGAACCAGCTTTCCGGTGATATCTTGTTTGCCCGATTTCGATACCGTATGCCCAAGTTATGGCCAAAAGAAAAAAACTGTTTTTTTAGGAAAAACTAGGGTTAGGAGGGTATAGAGGGGCCGGCCGTACGCTGACGTCATCTTTGGCGTCCCGGCGGTTCTGAAACATAAATTTGATGGGCATTTTAAATGCGGCATTAAGCATAAAAAATAGAGTCCCCTACCAGAAAAAAGAAAAATTGGCCCCTGGCCCAGTCCTGTGGGTGACGAGTGGCCGAAACTGTAGGGC
Source organism: Sequoia sempervirens (assembly GCA_007258455.2). Taxonomy (NCBI): domain Eukaryota; kingdom Viridiplantae; phylum Streptophyta; class Pinopsida; order Cupressales; family Cupressaceae; genus Sequoia; species Sequoia sempervirens. The sequence continues at coordinate 32,876 of VDFB02120551.1, read as the reverse complement.
TTGATTGGAAGGCTCCGGTTCTCCATATGGTAGGGGCAGCCACCGAGGAGCGAGATCCCCTAGTCCTCCATAGGACACATGGCGGAGGATGGTGGTACATTAAATGGTGACGTAAGTTGGTATGGCGGTGGCCCTTTGCCTTTTGTCTTGGTAGCCCAAAAGGCACTAAAATTTCAATTTTTAAATATTTTGAAAATTTTCAAAAATGCGCACCGATCTGATCTTCGGGGAGGCCGTATGGCCCCCCGGACAAAATTACCTCTGGATCAAAATTGCACCAAATTGGGCGATTTGGCCAGGCGTTTCTGGGTTTTGGAGACCTTCTGAAACCTTGATGGCGATGTCGTTTGAGCCCATTGTGTCCAAAATAATGGCTACTAGTCACAGAAAAGATGCTGTGAAACCCTTGCACTTGAATCTCCAGCGAAGGCCATATCTTGAGATCCGCGAACAAGCGGTACGGAGTGCGGAGCTCTGGTATGTTAGGAGTAGTCTGCATGCAAGATGGATACGTCACATGCAAAGATGAAGAACCAAAGAAACCGTAAAACCTCTTGAAGTAAAAAGTAAAATTAAAGAGAATCAATTATTACAATGTGATCGAATCCTTATGAAGGGAGATCAAGAAACCTAAAAGAGAGCCCTAAAATGGAAACCCTAGTGTGCACACTTAATAATTAATAATTAATTAATAAATGTGCCTAAGTTTAGCTTAAGTAATAAAGAGGAATAAGTGACTTAATTAATTAATCAAATGTGATGTAATTAATTAAGCATAATAACTTATTACTCTAACAAAGACTAAGCTCATAAGAGAGCAGGTTGTAAATTCATGCCCAAATAAATAGGTTAGTAATGAGTCTAGGGTATGAATTTTTTTGTAATGATCTCAAATAGCTTTACAGTAGCAGTAGTTTATAAATGAAAATGCTAGTTCGAAAGCACATTATCTCCTATGTAATTTTCTTCCAGATCATAAATGAAATGGTTAATGATCTTTTCATTTGTATTAAATTTTTTAATTGAATGAATGATTTTATTTTTTCTTTAATTCATAGAATTTATTAAATGCTAAAGTAAGGTCACAAATTTGTAAGGGAAGAGAAAAGTATTGTTAAGTAGTTGTGTTTTATGCATAGTGAGTTGAATACTATAATGTAGTATATCAATAGTCCATTAATTACTGATTCAAATTGCTAAGGTATTATTGGTTACTATGAATATGAATATGTTACCCTAGAACAAGGCACTAGTCTCTTCATTTGGTTATCTTGAAGATAAATGAGTTAGTCTTGAATTTGGCCAAGGGCTTGACATGAGAATAAAAAGCATCTAAAACACCTTTAATTACACTATACCAATCTAAAGTACCATGTTATTCCTTGCAATAGATAGTTATTTTTTATAGGTCATCCAAATCTTTAATAGATGTTATCTATTTGTACTTAATAGGAATTTATCTATGTGTGGATATGTTCTTGATCAAATGAATATCATATGAACACAAAAGGGATTACCCTTCTGGGTTTCATAGAGCCCAAAGTGAAAATTTTTGGGCCCCAAAATCCTTCCAAAAAAAATAATCAACATGCCCCTCATAGAGGCTAATTTTGTTAGGTCCACCTTGGGATGAAATCTTGGCTTCCATCTATAGCGAGAAAGTGTAATCTTCCCATAGATCCAAGACTCACTAGTTATAACCTTGAGGATATCCACTTGGTGATTAAATTTAAATAATAACATTGCATCCACCATGCCCCTAATAGTTGGGAAATCCCTTAGTTTCCATTGACAAGCAACCCATCTTTTGAGAAGGTTGATAGTTGGATGGAAAGAGAAAAATTTCTCCACCACCACATTGATCATGGAGAAAATTATCATGTGAAGTTTTAATTATTTTCTTATGAGGACATCCTTAAAATGTTTATGACCCCCCACTATGAAAGAAGCCAAAGAAATAGATATATACCCCAACAAACATACTATCTAAATACATTCCTGCAAAATTAAAATTCATAGCTCTATAAACTGACAAGGTGGAAAAATGAAACCTTAGGACTTCACCTTAGGATTTCAATATTTTTCCATGGGTATTTATTAATTAAAATTCAAGATTTCCTAGGACATGAGATTGACTTGCAACCTAAAAGGTGAGTCAATCAATTCTAATAGCTGAATTAAAATTATTTTAAATAGAGTTTGTATGAAATGTAATGATATGCCTAGTTAACTATAAAAATGCTCTCTTCTAATACAAATACAAAAATCTGGAACTTGGTAGTCATATTTAAGGCCTACAAATGGAAAGAGTGGAGATGTGTGTGCTTTTAGTTTGAATTTGAGCTAGTTTTGCGTTGACTAGGTTGCAAGGATTCCCCAGTCTATGTGTCTAAAACAAAAATATTATTTTGCATTCCTTAGTTACCCAATGTGTAGCTTCTTAATCGAAGATTGTATTTGATTGCCAGATCTCTTGCTATTGATGCGATATTATAGTTTTTTGATTTCTTTAATCCTCTTCATAAATGTACTACACATTCAAAAGGAGAGGAAGGGTTGTTCCATATACGGTCTTTCTTCATTCAAAACCCGTGTTGGCATTTCTACCTCCACAATGGAAAAATTGATGAAAATAGAGCTTATCATTTTGAGGGATAAAGGATAAAATGACAAATGAATGGTAAATAACCAATGGACTAGAAATCACCACTCAAATATGATTCTTGAAGGACTAGAGTCATGTGCACATCTCCTTTAGGCTTGATTGCAATTTGACTTGGCTTAGTTTGAAGACCTAGAAGTGTTATTTCTCACAAAGAAAATGTATGCATAAACATGAATTTAAGACTCACCCAAAACATGGCATGATGCTTTGAGAATAAAATGTTGCAATAAATATCTAGATTTTTCTCTTGAATACACTTTATTTGATCTTGAAGTATAATAATTTCTCTTTGAAATTGGTTGGTAATCCTTATTCTTCTTATTGTTAAAAATTATGAAAAAAATTTGAATTTTTATGAAATTCCTCTAATTCCCCAAAAATTAAATACTGATGGCCCATAATCAAAAAATGAATTTCAAATATTAAATTATTGCTACCAACACTTTGAATTTTGTATCCACCTTAAGGGTACTACAGTGCAAGGATGTCATAGTCTAGATCTCTCAACCTCTATGATCCAAAGTGTTAGGAGAAATATATTAAATGCATATTTATATCTTGCATATTTAATTTATTGATTAGTGTTAAGATGGGCCATGGAATAAATAATTTAGGATATTAGGTGTATAATTAGGTCCAATCACTTAGATGTGAATAAACTAAGTGTTAAATTTTAAAGGGTGAAAATTTACTATTCTACAGTTAGCCCCCACTTTAGCGTGAGTATGAACTTATTCTCAAACTGACTATAATGAAGAAAATATGTCAAGGGTGGTTCAATTATCAAAATTTTGAAGAGATGGGAAGAAAATCAATCTAGGGGAAGCATGCAAGCCCCTAAGATTTAATATCATATGGAAGGACATCATAAGGGAAAAGGAACACACATGTATGAAATGTAGCATGACAACCTAAAACATACATGACAAACACACAAAACATAAGCAAGACAACATAACAAAAAATATAAGACAAATACAAATGAAAAAGGAAGGTATGACAATCATTTACTAAAAAGATCCACATAAATCTTACTAGGATCAATACCCAAAGGAATTCATAACACAAAGCATAATAAAGTATGATATTTGTTAGGTGAACTATGAACCAAACACACCATAGACTAGTGAAGTCTGATATTCACTAGGTGATCCTTTAAAAAATGGTAGCAAAATGACAAACACACAAGGGTTAGTGATAAACATTTTTTACTAGGTGTGTAACCATGTCAACCATACCAAGAGTTATAGTCCTAATAACTCTAATAAGGTGCTACACAAATGATTAATATGATAAGATAATCCATCACTATGTCTTGTTTGTGTGAACAAAGTGAAGTACATAATGGAATGTATGCCCCCACCTTAAAGCAATTACTAAACAACATGCTATGAGCAATTATTTTAAGGTAAAAAAATGATAAATGTAATATGACAAGGTCATGAGATCTTGTTTGGAAATCCCTATGCCAATGATATTTTTTTAAATGAAGCTAACTCAAGATAAGGGGTTACCCTTGATATAACACAAAAAACAACATAAATATTATCATATAAGGCATCCATAGATCTAAGATGAGTATATATTTTTTCTACAATATAAGTGATCTCATAATTGTCATCATTCCCAAAAATACTCATTGAACTATGAGCATAACATAAAAATGACACATAGAGCGAACAAACAAAAACTTGGGTCAATATGGAAGAGACCTAAATTTCTTAATACTTTACATCATCCCAGAAAGAAAAAATCAAGACAAAAATGTTCAAGACATAAAGAAGAATTAATGTAAAAATAGATGAATGTCACAATAGATTTATTTCCTTTGTATCCTTGTTCCACTAGAGAAATCAAGATCCCCCAAAGAAAACTTACAAACATAAAGACACATCATGAGAGGTCACATCATGTGCAAGAAAACATAAATAACATGTATACAGAATTCAAATGGTGTCACACACAAAAGAATATCTATATAAAATCATCTGCATGCAAATCTTGTTCATCATTATATGGAAGGTGAACAAATAGCTAAAGGGACTACAACAATTTTCATACTAGGAGCACCACCATGTTTTGCACACGTTGAATCAATCGCATGAGGAGGATCATCAGCATTAACCCTTTCTAAATCCATAGACTTTGAGAATAGTAAATATAGTTCATTATGCACTTGCATCAATCTTATCATCCTCATTCTCATCATCTAGATTTATCACAATAAGTGGTTTAATACCAATGTTAGTTTTACGTTCTTGCTTCATTCATTTTTTGGTTGGGACATGTAAGACTCAATGTCAAGTTTTGGTGAAGGTTGTAATTCATCTTGATTTGTTTGAATATGTGTTTGTTAATTAGGTAATATTTTATTTTTTTCATTCCCAATTGACAAGAAATAACATGTTGTCTATGCCTATTCTCTTTAGCATCCTTTTTTCTTCTTCTACATTTTTTGTTGAACACATTAAAATATTGAGAGGGGATGGGTGAATAAATATAACATAAAATCTAATCCAAATTAACTATTGTTGAAGTTAATTTATATAAACTAAGCATTCATCCACTTAATGAAAACAATAAATAAAATAATCACACACAATAACATATATGACACAATATTTACATGGAAAACCCCACAAAGGAAAAACCACAGTGAGAAATGTTTCTATGAGTTACTATCCTAATCCACCCTCACAAGTAAAATAAATTTACTATTTTATTTTGGGCTAAAATTAAAGGAATCAACTACTCCCTAAAAGTTTTTGAGGGGCGAGAACCCAAGGAAGCTACTAATCCCTAATTGAAAAAGTAATGACTAAAATATGACTAGTTTATGGCTTCAACCACTAATAGTCATAAATTTTTCTCATTAGGTCTATAGAAGATTGTGTCACATTCTTCTCATGCACTCATACATATTTTTACACTTCCATATTAATTTCTACATATTTTATCTTCAATAAATATCATCCACATGCTTTGCAATAACAAATTCAATTGACCACAAACAAGCAATATCAAACTTGTTACATCTCATCTTACATATTCATTGGCTGTATACAAAAATGATTAAAAATTATTGACATTTATTCTAGATGAGTCACCATTACTCATACAACATCTACAAAAAATTATTAAACCCCACATACACATAAACTTGTGAAGCAAAACACCAACATACTCTAGTTGGGCTCAACAACAACATGACTTCACAAACTGACTTGAAACAATCATGAAGTGTAACAAGAAATATTTTCATGCACTTCCAACTTGAGATACTTTGATACATGTAGAATGTTTACATAAATTAATACAACTTATTTTTATAATCTCCTACTGGCACAAATACCCAAACATATGATTTGTAGAAGAATAGACATCTCTAACCACTTGTAACACTGTTATTGGAAACTTAACTTGTAAACCACTAAACCACTTGAATCTTAAATATAGTATGTACTAGAAGTTATTGAACATTTCCATAAAAAAAAATGATAAATACTTCACTTCTAGAGGAATACAAAGCATTTCATCAAGACTTTATGATCACATTACTCTGTTCAAGCACAAACCAAAACTTTGTCACTTATAACTTTGAAAGTGAAAGGTGTAATGACTTAAAATCTTTGATAAAACACCTTCACATTTCTAACAACTTATCTTCTAAATTTAAATATTAGATCTTTCGTTGTGGAAGGATGTAGACCAAAATTCTCTCACTTCCTTAGGATATACATTGTGAAATCCATAGACAATATTTTGTAACTTTTCTCTAAGTACAGTACACCAAATGAGTAAGATATCAATATAGACATACTATAAACACATTATAACATGTGTACCCACCTCCTTATAATACTTGGACATACAATTATATCCACATACTTCAATGTTCACTTGCACAACTTCTAACACTACATATCAACTATCTTTAGAGCATATACAATCTTTAGCAAATCTTTGACATCAATGACAACCAAACTTATTAAGTTGGACAAATATTCACCTTTTTCTTTGATGGAAAAACCAAAAATATGTGCAAAAACTCTCTCCCTTAGGTGCACATTTACCTCTCCCCCTTTGAAATCAAGGGAAAAGGGCAACACAATGTTCTCTACACATTCAAGACTCTATAAGCTTGCCTTTAATCTATACAACTTTTTCTCCTTCAAGGATGTAAAAAAATATTCATATCTACTCCACATCTATACACAACAAAAAAAAAGAAAGATATCTTACATGAAAAAACTAACCACATATGACTTTGATGATGGTAGAATGCCTTTGTAAATATTCTTGAACTGAACTAGGTTGCTATTGCATTTTTTCTTAACAACAATTAGGGTCCGAACTTGAGAGGACAAGTGTACAAATGTATCTTTTGCATCTTCCAAAAAATATGATGCCTTGTACTTCTGAACTACACAATTTTTCTCTATTAGAAGTCCTATAAGTGAGGTCAATCATAGGTTCACTAATTCTCTCAAATTTTTTACCCAACCTTTAAATTTCTCCCTTTGATCTTGCTATTATTATACCTAGGAGAGGAGACTCTCTACCTATACCCTTATGGAACCATCATTTTCTTGTACCAGATCATATGTTGTAGCCACATTAGTGATTTGCATCTCAATTGAACTTATAATCCTTAATTCCTTTTTGTTTCTTTGGTCATTTCAAATAGAAAACATACAAAACCTTAGCCTCCACCAAGCACCTCTAAATATCTTGAATGAAGGATTGTAGCTTAGCTAATGTGCAGTCACATTTCCCAGAGGAATAATTCATTCTCTTCTTGAATTGAATTTTTTCTTTACTTCTTCTCCAGATGAGAGGAACAAGTATCACAAGATTCCATTAACTACTTCATTTCGTGTGTAGGTGATAAATATTCATCCCTTTTAACTTCTAATAGTTTCTCTTTGAACACCTTCATAGATCCTTCCAACACTCTAGCACTCTCCACCTATTGTTGTAGCAACTCTTGTCTTGAAGTAGAGCAGAGTGCATCTCCAAGTTTCATCTTGTCTAGGGGATACATTTTGGAGAAATTTACTTATCCATCAAGCATAGGAACATGCAACAATTGGGGAGATACCACTTGTTGTATTTGAATTTCTTGAGACAAAGAATCTTTAATTGAATCCACCAGAGAAGAGTATGATTTGTTTGAACTTTCTCCTTCACCATCCTTCTCCTTCTTTATCACTAAGCATCTCCTTGATTGATGGTAAGGTCTCTTTTAAAATATCATAGTTGTTATGGAGGTGAAAATACAAAAACACGGTTTGACTTAGGAAAGCCCCTATATGACAGGACCCTTTTCCCTCTCCCATGTGTGAAGGTTATATATTATAAGTGAATTGGAAAAGCAATAAATATTTGATTTCCCAATCAAGCATTCAAATCCTACAAGTCAAATAAATAGGGAAAGTGGAATTTATGAGAGATAGATGAAGTTTCAACACTTAGCCCAAAGAAGAAGAAACCAGAGATAATGAGAACTAGGATCTGAATTTTCATATTTTGAGTTTCTACACTTCTAGGTCTAGGGAACCAATGCCCCTATCTATTCATTTCAATATCAAACTGTTTTTTAGGTTCCTTTCTATCTGTACTCTACTCTTTTGAACTCTATTTCAAAATTTTAGTTCTATTTTTTCCCTAAATCATAAATTTTTTTTTGCATTTTCATAGTTAATCTAGGTACATCTTCATATTGTCAAATGAATTCAATTAAAATTCATTTAATAAATCTCAAATCAACCCCACATTAAATGATATAATTCCTTATCCATGATCTTGGATCTTCCATTCAGGTTAACAGACAAGTGATTGTTTGAGAACAATTTTAGTCTTTTCCATTGTGATATAGGGAGAGGTATTATTTAGACCTTAGATCCCTTTTTCCTACATCGTATTTTGGTGAACTTAATGATTGTTCACTTTATGACCCTTTGAAATCTTAATTAGGTCATGTTAAAATATGAATGTAACTTTTAAATTTTTGAATTTTTTATTTATGCATGCATATATTATTAAAAAAGTAAATATTTGCACTGTGTTTGTCATTTCAAAAGATAGAAAAGTTTCAATTTCTACATTTTTCAAACTAGGTTCAGTTGATTATTGCACTTTAGAATCTAAAGATTGCACTTTGGAAAATATTGCATTACTTCAAAAATCTCAAATTATTTACATAATTGTGTATTACACATAACAAAATTGAGATTTTATGCATTTATGGATTCTAAAAGTAGCATTCTCCAACCTTCAGTGCCACCACCCTTATCAAGGAAATTTCATCCCTGATTTGCATGCTAAGTTCCTTCGTATCTATGTTGTACTTTTTTATCTTGAAATTTTTATTGTAGTTATGTACTTCTCTAAAATCATATCAGTTTGTTATAGATGCATAGTTGACCTAGTTTACATTGACATAATCAAATCAATGCAATTCATAATGAATCATATTAACCAAACAAAATCCCCAAAGGAGGGCTTTTAAAACCATGATCTACCATTCTATCTCTTCCATTGAGGATAGTAGCCACGTGGTCTTGCATGATCAACCTTGGTTTCTCTTTAAAATAATATCAAGAAAGGTGTTATTTAGGCCCTAGATTCCTCTTCCCATATCACAAAAGAATAGAGAGGTGATTAGATATTTTTTGTAGTGGAGAAAAATATGAAATAAATTTAGCATGCCTAAATAAATAATTTTTTAGTTGGATACTAATTCAAAAACATGTATTAGATGGGAAATATTAGAAAGAAAGGATATATATGTGCACTAAAAGGTGTTGTGTGTGGTATGAATGATGAAACTAGAGCTCAAATTTTTATTGAATTATATTTTTCTTTCGGTATTTAGAGAGATTTATGTGAGTGATGGAATCAATCTTTCATTCATGTTTCATATTGAATTGATTTATAATGAATTTTAGGATACCCTTTTGCACCATCTTATTTCCTTGTGGTTTCTTAGGAAATTGCTTCTATTTTTATTCTTTGGAAATCATGAATATACAGGAATCATATATATTTTGGGGTCGCCAATCTCTTTTTGAAGAAAATGGATGATAATTTTTACAATTGTAAAAGTAACTATTATTGCCAAATGTTCTATAGATGGAGTGTTATATTCTTATTATTTTTTTCTTTCAAGAAATTTGAAGCTTTCAAATTATCTTTTTCTAGTTGAATCTAAATCTTAGTCCATGAACAAGGTGAATAGGTGTGGCAAGAGGTTTCCTCCCCTTCTATATTTCTAAAAATTAATGTTGATGGTTGCTATCATGGTAACCCAAGTGCTTCTATAATTAGAGGATTTTTCTATGCAATTGATGGTATTATCTATTTTGAATTCTCCTATGTAATGAGTATTACTTCTACGAACTAGACGAAAGGATAAGCTATTTCTATAGCTCTTAGAGGGCTATGAGTTGGGTTTGAGTAAGGTTATTTTTTAGTCTTATTTTTATATTGGTTTCTCCTTTGAATAATAAGGGTTCTCAGACATCCTTGTAGATAATTACTTCTCTAGTGGTCTAGATTCTCGACAAATTTCAAAAATTTGGGCTTCCCCATTTTTTCATATTTCTAGTTAATGGAATGTTGTTGTGGATTTCCTTGCTAAGTGGGAATATGAGAAAATCATCAGTGAAATATTTCTAAGATATGATTATTACCTTTTGAAAAATTCTCTAATGTTTTCTAGCTTATTTCTAATGGCAATAATACTCTTTCAATGATGGATAATTTATTTTTGTTTCTATAGGGTTGGTGAAGTGGTAAACCTTCTAGGGTTTTTTGTCTTGGATCTTTTCATTTGGAGACATCTCTCTCTATTATATTATTTTAATTAGTGTTTTTAATACTTAATTTTTCTATGTTTAAAAAACTATTATTAAAATTGAAAAGTGTATTTTTAACACTTTCTAGTGATTTTCAATTTAAATTACTATTTTTCTATTTTTTATTTTTTTATAATAGAGTTTGCATGTATCTTTTATCTAATCCAATTCTATATCTTTATTTTTTGACATTCCTTGTTAGTTCTTAAACATCATTCATTCAATAGTAATAAATAAGCTTAGTCGAGTAAAATTAAGACAATTGAATGTAGTTTTTGGTACAAATAAATTATAAGCTTGTTATTGTTTTGACAATTAAACTCAATGATATTTAAGTAGAGCTCTTTGAAGCTAATTTTCACATATATTTTTTTTATTCTTGATTGAAAAACTACAATTGTATTCTAACAATCATTAACTCTTGTTTCAAATACAAAATATTCAAAATTTTCCTTTCAAAATGTTTTGTAAATAGACAAAATCCTTTATCATCTAGGTTTCTTCCAAATGTCACATAAAATCATCATTGAATCTAAAAGCATCAACACCAACATCCATATTAATAAAGATAGACATTTACATTTCAACTTAATAAATCTTCTAATTAAATAACACAAGGGGTTGTATTTAAAAGCAATATTTTTTTAATTTATAAAAATTGAAGCATTTAAAATAATAAGTCCTATTTCTTTCATTGTGAAGTAATAAAAAAAAAAGGAATTGTTCTATTAAATTTATTTTAGACCTATTGTCAATTTTATCTTTAGGGAACTCCATTTTGATGGAATTAATTTCTGATTGTTTTCTCTTTTTTAAGGGGAAAATGTTTTCGGCCCATTTTTATGAACCAGTGAGGTCACAAATAAGGGGATCCCATTCCTAACTTAAACATTCAACAATTATATACAAGTGAGATTTGAATCTTGATGACAAGAATAAAACCATGACAACTTAACCATCATACTATGCCACTATTACCAATTTTTTATTAATTTACAACAGTTACGAAGAACAAAATACATGAATGGTATGATAAGTAGATTAAAAACGGAAACTGGAAATCCCAGACTCTTTTATACAGATGGGCAAATAGCCCTCGTCCAGAAACTATCCGTTTCTTGGACAACACAAGGAAAAACTTTTATTTGCACAGCAATAATCTTAACAACAAATTAAGATACCTTAACGGAGGTGGCGGCGGTGGGGATGGTGATCCAAGTGGTGCAATATGTATTTTTGTATTTTATTTGACAGTGTGGAAAGCTCTGGACTCTTTTGTAGAGATTTGTGAATAGCCCCTTACGCCAGACTATCTCTACGTTGGACAACAAACGGAAGTGCTTTTCAATGCACAGCAGTTATTTTGACAGCATGCTTTGATTTTGGTAAGATGGCGGCGGTGGCTATGGTGATCGAAGAGGTGCCACCCGTGTAGAGTGCCAACCAGGTTGTTTCGCTGCAAATTTCATGAAATACAGACTTTTAGGCTACGAAAGATAGCCAAATACAAAATAGACCGAAAGTTAGAAAATTTACATACAGGAAGAGCCCATGCTGGTGTTCGTTTCACATATCTATATCCTTTTGAAACTGCATATAAAACATTCATTTCACATTAAACCATCGAAATTGTTAAAATACTTTATAATGAACGCACTGCCTGATTAGACGGGAAGAGCTGACATGGCCGTGCAGTTTTAGGAAAGTTTATAGTCAGCAATTCATCACCAGCAATGTCAACAATTCATCATCAGTAATTCATCATGGTAACATATTCATTATGTATACAATTCACCTTTATTGTCGTGGTATATTCACCACATATACAATTTTCAATATTTAAATGGCCAAAAACACCCTAAAGAAAACAAATACAGAGATTTTGTTGAACCCTAAAAAATATATAGTGAATATACCACAGCAATAGATTGCTTGTGGTGAATTGTATACACAATAAATATATCACAACAATGAATTGCCGGAATAAATCATATACCCAACGCTTATTTAGAAACCAGTTTGTGCATATGATAAATAAATTAGCTGTTTAAAACAATAGTTCAAGGGACCTCTGCTACCTCCAACTTTTATTAACTGTTTAATTATTAAATTGGGTGATGCTTACCTCTTTCAATATAAATAAACTCAAAATATGCCACTAAAATTATTTCTGTTTTGTCTACTTGACATATAAGTACGATTACATAGATTAACAATACTTAAACATACCTGAACTTTGATAAGCATGTGAAAAAGTAGGGATATTCTGATCCTCTGAGAGATATCGACCTTCACAACCATCACAGAAGAAGAAGAGCAGCAGGAAAAATGAAGATAACATCACAAGAAAATTCATTTTGAGAGCCATCGTGTTGTTTCACAGTTCATACGAAATTCTACACCTACTATTTGCAATTTATAGCGACAATAACGATTACAATGTCAACTGAGATGATTTGGTCTTTGCACTAAATTTTATAAAAGCTCTTTTTAAGAGACACTCTTCAGTGTGTGACGTTTCAAGTTGAAGTTATTTATAATCAAACACTACAAAAATTGAACGCATGGAAACAGCTCACTTTGACTAAAGCATCAGATTCACAATTTCTGACGACTTCTTGTAATGAATCTGATGTTTTCTATTGTTGAATGAATCAAAGAAGGTGATGCAGTTTTGAATATGATAAAATAAATTGAATGAATCAAAGAAGGTGATGGAGTTTTGAATATGATAAAATAAATTTTCTTCTTTCCCTAATCCGATTGACCTCTGCAATAGCTTCCAAAATTGTAGAAGACAAGTATCTTTGTCAGGTAAGAATTTGTCAAAAATAAGGAATTGACTATGATATAAGTAGTTGAGGATAGTATGGAAAAAGGATTTTTAATATATATAAAACTGTTATTGCAAATGGAATTATGACCTATTCACATTTATAAGACAAGTAATTATTTATCATTTGAATGTCTGTGTTAGATTGAAAATGGAATTTAGCGTATTTATGTTTAGCAAAAAGAATTCAAAATAAGAAATATTAAAATTTAGTTGAGAAATATGAATTAGAAGGGTTTTTTTTTCTCAAATGTAAGCAAACCATCTTTTTATTTACAATCACAATCACAATCACCATCTCAGAATTATCATTCACAACAATGAATATTAATTTATGTTTATGTTTAGATCTCATTATTTTGATGAATTAGAAGATGTGTTGATGAGTCAAATTTATAGTTTGTTAATTTGGATGATAGGATTTTAAGTAGATCTCATTAATTTGGGAGTAAGTATAATAAAAGATAAATATTTTAAAAAATTTCATCGATTAAGGTAAGTACATTGAACCTTAATGGTTTTCTATGTTATTATTCTTCAATTTTCAAATTGCTAAAAGATTTGTTTGGCTGAATATAAAAATCTTGAGCCTCAATAATCTTCTTATATCTTCAATGTGTCTCTTAGTTTTAATCCTCTAATCATGTAATGCATATACAAAATCGATAAATAATTATTCTATTAATAAATGGATCCCTAGGCGTCATCCCTAACTGTAAATAGTTAGTTGTTAGTCTATTGCATAGACAAATCTCTAGGCATCATCCTTGTCATTTTGATGCAGGAGAATCCGTAATTGTAAATCAATCCTGTATCAACCAAAAACATTTATTTTCTTGCATTGCACTTAATAGTAGTTTCAATATTTCATTATGCATTCTACCACATTATTGTTTCTCAACTCGTGAATTAGGATATAGCATCTACACATTGACATCTATCACATATTCGTATTTCACATTATTTACATTTGTCTACCAAAAGTTATTGCTTTTGAAATTTCATTGTCAGAGCATTTGGGACCAAGCTTGTCTAGGATTTTTAATGTGGACCTATTCTAGATCATGTGGAGCATATTGGGACATCATACAAGCATCTTGGATTCATTGGGACCTATCCCAAAGATTCGCAAGTCATATCATTTTGCAAAGGATTATCTCTTCATATTTTGAGGCCGACATTTATATGTGATCATTCACTAGGTTATGAACCCTTGTGGCTGATGCAAACCTTTGTTGGAGCTTGAAAAACATTTTTTTAATCATTTTTAATCATTTAGGATTCATTCAAATCAATTAGTAGCTCATGATTAGTTAGATGTTTATATTTTCGCATCAACCCTTCAGGGGATTGTAATAAGGCCCTTGGCCCTAAGTTGTAATATTGAATGCCCTTGCAACAAGCCTATGAGTCTTGGATATTTCCCCATGACAGATATGTTGCATGCAAGATTGGAAAATTAATAAATAATCATATTAGCATATCATTTTCTTGTGTTATTTCTCCTGTGTCAAGTCTAAGCTACACAATTTGGATAGCTCTTTTACAACCGTTCAGTTTGTGACTACACCAAATGGTATTAAAGTGAGTTGCAAGTCTTGAAAGCATTCCTTGAGGTGAAAAAACTATCGACTTTAGGTAGACTGCATGTTTTTTCAATCAATCACCGATTATGAGGCAGTTGAAATTCTTGTAGCCATATCACCAAATTGAGACCCAATTACACTGATTTGAGGGGAGAGATGTTGCCAAGGAGTGTGCCTACTATGGTAAATGTTGTTAGAAGAATGGACGAGATGTTGGAAATTGTGCACGAGATGTGACTTCAATTGGATGTGGTAGAAGAAGAATGAAGATGAGGCCTAAAACCTAGACATGAGGATAAAAGTGGTGATGAAGCAGATCATGTTGCAAACCAAATTGCAAAATCCCTATGTGAAGAAGAAGAAGAATCGGATAAAGTGAATATTTTGAAGGAAATTTCAAAGATTGGAAAAATACTTGGAGTGGAAATTCAAAATTGGGCAATAAATTTTAATCTCGATGAATTGATTGATTGGATGAATTAAATGGAAGAATAGTTTAAATATGAAGAAATTGAAGATCTAAAAGGAGTCATATTTGTAAGAGAAAAAATTGAAAGTTCTTGCTACTTTATGGTTGAAAGAAGTTCAATTGGATAGGAATAGAAGAGGAAAAGAGAAAATCATCAAATGGGATAGAATGGTGACAAAGTTGAAGAATCTATTCATACGAGTAGATTATGAGCTTGAACTATTGAAGAGATTGTAGAACCTAAGGAAAAAGGAGAGATCTATGAGGGAGTACACTGAAGAATTCTACAACATGATAATAAGAACTGGTCATAGTGAAGAAATAACATAAAAGTTTGCAAGATACATCGACAAATTGAGAAAAAATATTCAAGAAGAACTAAACCTAGTAAAGATGACATTAACTATTGAAGAAGCATATTGATTTGCATTGAAAGTGGAAGAGAAGTTGAACAAGAAGTTTGAACGAAAGCAAAGAAATGCAACAGGAAGATTTCAATTCGGAGAAGACCTTATGCAAAGAAAGAAAAAGATGTAGAGCCCTACAAGAGTGAAGAAAAGGCTGTTCATTCATATTGTAGAGGTAGAGAAGACAAAAATTTCTACTGTAGTGATAGAGGAGGTCATAATTCTTACTGCAATCAGGGATATTGAAGAGATGAAGGAAGATCTGAAAGAAGACCATTTAGAGGAACCTATTTCAAGTGTGGAGGTGAAGGACATAGGGAATTTTAGTGTCATCAAGGAAGTACTGAAAAGAAACTTGAGCATACTAGAAGATAAAATTATGTGGATGAATCATTGGTGATGATGAGAGATTTGATGTATGAAGAAGTGACTATGGAACCACAGTAAAGAAAAAGTTTGTTCAAAACCAAATGTAAGCTCAGAGGAAAGGTATGTAAAGTTATCATTGATACTTGTAGCACTAATAATCTAGTTTTAAAGAGGATGGTAACCAAGTTGAAACTAAAGATGATCTAAAAGAAGACCATTTAGAGGAACCTATTTCAAGTGTGGAGGTGAAGGACATAGGGAATTTTAGTGTCATCAAGGAAGTACCGAAAAGAAACTTGAGCATACCAGAAGATAAAATTATGTGGATGAATCATTGGTAATGATGAGAGATTTGATGTATGAAGAAGTGACTATGGAACCACAGTAAAGAAAAATTTTGTTCAAAACCAAATGTAAGTTCAGAGGAAAGGTATGTCAAGTTATCATTGATACTTGTAGCACTAATAATCTAGTTTTAGAGAGGATGGTAACCAAGTTGAAACTAAAGATATTAAAACATTTGAACCCTTATAGGATAGCATGGAGTCAAGATGAACATAAGATATTAGTGAATGAGCAATGTTTGGTGAAATTTCATATTGGATCTTATACAGATGAAGTATTGTGTGATATTATGCATATAGATGCTTGTCATTTACTACTAGGAAGACCATTGCAATATGATAAGAATGATATTCATGATGGAAGAAGGAAAACTTACACTATGGCATCAAATAGAAAAAGAATTAAGTTGATACATTTAGAGGAAGAGGAGAACACTAAAGTTTATGGAACTTCTAGACTATGTTTGGTAGATGGAAGAGAATTTTCAGATGGATTGAGGAATGAGAACATGTGTTTTGCATTGATTCCAAAGAAAGGGTGTAGTTGAGAGACAAAAAAGGTGAAGATCCACCACAACAAGAAGTTGTAGAATTGTTGACAGAATATGAAGATATCATGTTAGAGAATGTACTAGATGGGCTCTCGCTAGTTCGAAGGATCAGTCATCATATAGATCTTATACCAGGAGAAATTCTCCCAAACAAGGAGGAACATAGAATGAAACTGGCAGAAAGTATAGATATGAACTAGTAGATACAAGAGTTGTTTAAGAAATGATTGATTAGAGAAAGTTTGAGCCCATGTGTGGTACCTACTATACTGGCACCAAAGAAAGATGAAGAGTGGACAATATGTACATACTCAAGAGAAATAAATACGATAACCATAAAATATAGATTCTCATTTCCAAGGATGGATGACATTATGTACTGTTTGAGTGGAGAAATGTATTTCACAAAGATTGACCTAAAGAGTGGATATCATCAAATCAGAATTAGAGAAATAAATGAATGGTAGACTACATTTAATACTAATGAAGGAGCATATGAGTGGTTAGTAATTCATTTTAGGTTGACCAATGCACCAATCACTTTCATGAGATTGATGAATGAGGTACTAAATAAATTCTTGGGTAAGATTTTCATTATTTACATAGATGATATTTTGATTTTCAGTAAGACTAGAGAGAAGATCATTTACACAAATTAGGAAAGTATTGTAGAGGTTGAGAGAAGACAAGTTGTTGATTAATGTCAATAAGTGTAGTTTCATGAAGATAGAGTTGGTATATTTGGGATTTGTTATTTCTATTGAAGGATTGAAGATAGACGTTGAGAAAGTGAGAGCAATTGTTGATTGGCCTACACAGATAAACATTGGAAAAGTGAGATCATTCCATGGATTAGCTAGTTTCTACTGGAATTTTATCAAAAATATTAGTAGCATCTGTACACCTATGACAAAGACAATGGGAGGATAAATTTTGAATTGTTGAAGCAAAAGGTGATAGAACAGACAGTGTCAACATTATTGGATTTTAACAAAGTATATAATGCAACTGGAGTGGTGTTGAGTCAAGAAGGAAGACCTATATCTTATTTCAATGAGAATGTGAATTATGCCAGAATGAGATATTCAAGAATTATATGCCATAATTCAAGCCTTGAAGAAGTGGAGACATTACTTGTTGCCTAAGGAGTTTGTGTTGTATATAGATCATCAAGCTTTGTAGTATTTATATAGTCAAGAGAAGTTGAATGAGATACATATGAAATGGGTTGAGTTCTTATTGAGTTACAGATTCGTGTTCAAGCATAGGAGTGGATAAGACAGTACCTTTGGTGAGTGAATATTAATTTTGGCTGAAAATATATAAGGATGTCAGGAAGTACGTTAAAAGTTGCAAAATTTGTCAAGTTGGAAAAGGGAATATTCAAAATACTGGATTGTATAAACATTTGACAATATGAGGAAACCTTGGGAAGACATAAGCATGGATTTCATATTAGGATTACAAAGAACATAGAGAGGATGTGATTCTATAATGGTAGTAGTGGACATATTTTCTAAAATGTCACATTTCATTCTTTGTTAGAAGACTAATGATGTTGTGCATGTTTTTGAATTATTTTTCAAGGAGATTGCAATATTGCATGGATTACCTAAGAGTATAATTTTAGGAAAAGACACAAAATTCATTAGATACTTTTGGAGAAATTTGTGGAAAAAGATGAATGATGAGCCCAAAATATGCTCATAATTTGGGTATCATGGTGTACTTTTAATACGCTTACTTTTGTTGTTCATGGTTTTTTAACTCTTTAGAAACCTTTTATTCGGGGATATCCTGTGGCAATACACTTTTATATTCCTACAGCCTATCATGTTGATATGTCTATATTTATTACCCTATTTGACTTCCCAAATGACTGGCATAACGCATGTAGTTTTTTGAATAATGAAGTAAATTTGATATGTGATGAAAAAATGAATATCGTGTAGTTTTCATGCATGTTTCCTTCCACTTTTGTTGCTTGGTGTTTCATAGGTTGTTGAAGAAAGTATCAACGAGTCAATCACAGCTAATCTTGGCCTTGCAGTAAAGTCCATTTCTTGCACAACTTCAATGAAGTTATTTTGGCAAACACTCTTTGACCAAAATTGTTGGTAAGGAATTTAAATGTCAATTAATTTAGAAAGAGTGGAATGTTGAATTCTCTCTAAACCATGTTGACTGGATAAGTTCATTTATTTACTCTATTCGTCGATTACAGGATACATTTACATCCATGTCTTTCTCTGTTAGGGTTAGTTAGTTAGTTGTTTTCCTGATTTAAATAAGTGTTCCTCATGCACGAGTGAGCAAGCATAATGAGATAGAAAGGATATCATGTAAAAGTTAGTATGATAATAAAAAGCATAGTATGTATGATAAGAGATAGAATTTGTGTTAGTTTTTATATGAACAGAACAATGTACACCATTCTGAGTTTATGAATAAAATTTGATAAAGTTCTTAGTTCAATACTGGCATAATTAGTTGATGCTTGCTAAGGGGGCCCACTTAGTAAGTATCTATAGGTGAGTAGTTGTTTATCCTTTGTTTATTCAAAGTTAGATTTCATTCTGAAAAAATTTTAGTACAAACTCGGTCTTATACTGTTCCTACAGCATCGGGAATCCATCCCTGTGTTTGTTCCTGTAGCATAAGGCTAGTTTATAGTTTGTTTCTTAGTCGTAACTATTATGATTTCTGCTTTGGTTAAATTATGGTTGAGTTAAGAGAACTTTGCATTACCTTCCTGTAACGTAGGTAGAATTCTTTCCAAGTATTATTTTTGATAGGTTGTGATTGAAACTGGTTCTTAGTGCACATATAGTGCCACTCCATTTCAAGTATGCATTCTTTGGTTTGACAAGTAAATGAATGACCATGAAAATATATTAGTCTCCTATTGGAATGTCCAATTCCTAGGATAGGTTTTGCTGTGATTTTCATATACTTTTGTGGGTGCGACCATTTTTTGTGCCATTGTCTGGGATGGTGTCAAGCTAAGAACCTATCAAAAGTCATTTTTAGTAGTAGTTTAGTCTATTATTCAAACATTTTCAAAATCCTTCAATTCATCATTCATTCTATTGCATGCATAGAAGAAGAGACGCTCTAGGAAGATTCCTTCCTGACCTTCCATTCATTGATAATAATCCTGAACCAACTTATAATCTATTTGAGGAACAAGGTGACCAAGATATCGATCCATTCACTGAAAACCTGTTTGTTGAATTTCCATTTGTCCCAGCTAACAAAGAACCTGAGGAAAATCCATTTGCTCTGATACTCCATCAAGCAAATATGGCACGATATCCACCTAACCGACCTACTTTTGAGTTTCCCATCATTGCTTAGCAAGATACTGATAACCTTAAAAATATTCCTTCCTCATTACTCCCCAAGTTGTATGGACTAGTTACAGAGGGCCCAGACACTTTTTGTTCAAGTTTGACATCCTCTGTCGCAGCTATGATTACACTTCAAATGCTCACAAGCTGAAGTTGTTTCCTTCTACTTTCAAGGAAGGAACTCGTAGATGGTTCATGAGTTTGGGAAGGGATGTTGTCGATAGTTTGGCAGTCATGCAAACAAAATTTCTTGAGAAATACAAGGAATATTGTAAAAGTGGTAGTAAGGGAGATGATATATTCAGAATTCAACAAAAGGAGGATAAAAGCTTGGAAGACTATATCTCAAGATTCTTGTTTTCCCTGAAAAAAATTTAGACCATACTCTCAATGAAGAATCTCAGAAACTACTTTTTCTAAGTGGAATTAGTGATACCTGTATAGATGCCTTGGACCTAATGGGAGGAGTTGATATAACCCAATTTCCTTGGGATGATATCAAGAAGATATGTCTCAACTAGTCTCGAGAAATTGTTAAGAAAGGTAGAGGTCATCAGGCCACAGTGGGAAAGTCTTCTATTAATGGAGTTTCATGGATGGAGATCACAAATTTGATGTTTGATTTCAAGTAGGATATCATAAACAACATAGCTACACAGTTGGATACTATGCAAGCTCGGAAGAAATATGAGGAAGCTGAAGCAATCTTGACTGAGTTTTGTCCACATTTTAAACAAAAGAAATGTGACTGCAGATGCAAGATGGTGGCTAACCTAGAGGCTAAGCAGCTACCTACTGACTTTAAGGTGGTATAAAGTGATGATGACCAAGTATTCTTTGTCGCACAAAGGTGACCGTAGGCTCAAAGACAAGGTATGCCTCAAGATCCTTTGACTTTTGGTAATCCTTATTCTAATTACAATAACCAGTGGCAACCTACATATGGCCCATCACAACCTTGGAATACTTCTCAACCTCACTGGCCTAGCTATCAGAATCATCAATGGCAATCTCCTCAAGGAGGTTGGCAGTAGCCACAAGGACAATGAACTCCACCCCCTGGTAACTGGCAGCATAACCCCAAATGAGAACTCCACAACAATGGCAGAACCAATCCCCTACCTTCCTGTAGCCTCAATAGCCACAACCACAGGCCCTCATACCACCTCTTGCAGCACCTGTAGCAAGTACTGGCCCTCCAAAACAAATGCCTATGCCTGCTCAACAATTGTGAAATCCTAATAATAAATAGCAACAACAACAGCCTATGTATTCTATAGAAGTCAATCAGTATCCAACTTATGCCCTGAATATTCATGATATCCATCTCTGATCTGGAACCACACTTGCTACTCCACAATCGCTTGTAATTACTGAGATTCTAGACTCTACCTCTAAACAACCAACTAATTTTGCAGAACATATACCTGTATCAAATATTGTCTCTAAGGAGTCTGTCCTGCAGCATCCAACCAAACTGCCCTTTCCTTAGAGATTGCAAATTACTACATCAAATTCTATGGAAGAGCCTACCTTTGATATTTTAGATTAGTTGAAGAATGTACACATTCAAATACCCCTTTTTCAAGCCATTAAGGATGTCCCAATTTATGGAAAATCCATTAAGGAGGCATGTTTGAAGAAAACCACGAAGAAAGAAAAAGGATCCCCAAACTATCCATGTTATAAAACAGTTGGCACATATTATGTTAGGGAAGGTAGTCATTCCAAAATATACTAACCCTGGGAGTCCTATGGTACAAATAAATATTAATAGCCAAATAGTAAATAATATTTTGATTGACTTTGGTGTAGCAATCAATGTAATGACCAAGAATACAATGGAGTATTTGAATATTGTAAATATTAGGTCTACACCTACCATCATGCAACTTGCTGATAGTTCCACAATAAAACCTGATAGAATGGTAGAAGATGTTATTATCATCCTTGAGTCTTGGGAATACCCAACAGATCTTACCATATTATCCACTAAGGCCACTTTGGGAGGATATCCTATCATCATACGAAGACCATACTTAGCCACAGTTGATGCTTTTATAGGACGTCGTTCTAAACACATGACATTTTTTGATGGTCAGTTAAGAAAGAAATTGGTTCTATACCCTCTTGCTTAGCCTTAGCCAGATTTGTCTCAACCAATTTGGTAGATTTAGGAGAGGAAACTGAAGAATTCAATTCATTGGCTCAACTAATGATGCTGTAAACTAATCCATTTTCCTAGATTCAGAGTGAGGATGACTGAAATTTTAACATTTTACAGTCCAATCCTAGTCTGAGTAGCCCATTTGCTACAGATAGTTGTCTTCAGCAGTGTTTCCTGTAGCAACTGAATTATGAGAAGCTATCACCTGAATCTCATGTTGTTTATCAAAATTTGCTTCCATACGAAATACAGACACCACCATTATCAGCAGCCTCCATGAATGATTTTATCAAACAAGGAGAAGTTTCTCTAGGCCGTTGTCTGAATATCAATAATAAGTTGTCTCAATCTCAATAAGCTGCCCTAGTCACAATGTTGCAAGAACAACATAGAGGTTTTGCATGGGACTATGGGGATATGAAGGGAATACATCCGCAACTTTGTACTCATAGGATCTATATTAAGGAAGATTGTTCACCTGTCATGCAGCCTCATAGAATGATAAATCTAGTACTTAGGGAAATAGTTAAAACAGATCTTCAAAAATTGCTTGATGCTGGTTTTATCTACCCTATTTTAGATAGTCAATGGGTATCTCCATTGGTGATTGTCACTAAAAAAGGTAAAAAATGGAGAGTTTGTGTAGACTACAGGGAGTTGAACACATCAAGTAAAATGATCATTTTCCATTGCCATTTGTTGACCAAGTATTAGACTCATTGTCTGGGAAAAAATATTTCTCCTTTTTGGATGGATATAGTGGCTATAATCAAATAAGAATCACCCTTGAAGATCAAGACAAAACAACTTTTACCAGTCCATGGGGCACTTTTTCCTACTCTGTTTTACCTTTTGGACTATGTAATGCACCTACAACATTTCAAAGAGAAGTCATCAGTATTTTTGCTAACATTTCTCATGATTCTATGGAAATCTACATGGATGACTTCACTACCTATGGAGTTACTTATGAAGAAGCGTTAGCCAATTTGGAAAAAGTGTTGAAAAGATGTCAGGAGAAAAAAATTTCTTTGAACTGCGAGAAGTGTTTTATGATGATGCATGAGGGAATTATTTTAGGCCATCATATCTCTCAAGAAGGAATTCAGGTTGATCCAGCAAAAATAGAAGTTATTCTAACTTTTCCAACACGTACAAAAAAAAAGGATGTTAGAAGCCTCCTAGGACATGTTCGATATTATAGAAGATTCATCAAAGATTTCAGCAAGATAGCTAGTCCACTATATGCCTTATTGACTAAGGATTTTGAATTTAGTTGGACTGAAGCCTGTGACAAGTCTTTCCTATAGATCAAAAACATACTTACTCAGGCACCTCTTCTTCAAAGACCGAAGTGGAGTTTGCATTTCCATATACACACAAACGCTTCTAATAATGTAATAGGTGTAGTTTTAGGATAAAAAGAGAATTCTATTGAGCATGTTATATATTTTATTAGCAAAAAATTACAAGGTCCTGAATTAAATTATACTGTCATAGAAAAATAATTGTTAGTAGTTGTGTATGCTTTAAACAAGTTCCATCACTATGTTACTGGTTACCAAGTATTTGTTCATACAAACCATGCAGCAATAAGGTACCTCATGAATAAGCCTACCATATCTTGTAAATTAGCAAGATGGCTCTTAATTTTGTAGGAATTTTATATCACAATCATTGATAAACCAGGACAGGCTAATGTAGTGGTTGATTTCTTATCAAGGCTTCAAATGACTACACCTGGCACACCAAAGGTAATTGATAATAGATTTCCTAATGAGCATCTATTTTTCA
The DNA here is from genome assembly GCA_007258455.2 of Sequoia sempervirens. Classification (NCBI taxonomy): domain Eukaryota; kingdom Viridiplantae; phylum Streptophyta; class Pinopsida; order Cupressales; family Cupressaceae; genus Sequoia; species Sequoia sempervirens. The sequence goes on along the minus strand of VDFB02120551.1, from coordinate 8,482 downwards.
TTATTGCTCACACCCCATGCTATTTAGATATTGCAAATTACTTGGCAGCCAACCAAATTCTAGCCCATTTTTCCCCAAAGGAAAAATAATTGTTGGTGGAGAAAAGTTTTAACTTTTCATTGATTGTAGATTGTTTATTCTACACATGACCTGACCAAGTCATGAGAAGATGTGTAAGGGAAGATGAAACCTATGACATACTTCATGCTTGTCATGATGAGCCATGCAATGGACACTTTACAGCCAAAAGAACATATATGAAGGTGCTTACTACTAGATACTATTGGCCTGCACTACACAGAGATGTTGTAGCCTATACCAGGAAATGCGATATATGTCAACGCATGGGAAGACCAACAAGGTCTGATGAAATGCTCCTGTATCCTCAAGTTGTAGTTAGTCACTTCAAATGATAAGTGGGGAATGGATTTTGTTGGACCCATTGATCCTCCATCCAATGGGAAATCATATATTTTAGTTTGTACTAATTATGTAACCAAATGGGTGGAAGTGAAAGTAATGACTCATGCCCGTGACAACAAGGTTGTTGAATTCCTGTATGAGTAGATCTTTACTCAGTTTGGAGTCCCAAGGGAACTTTTCACAGATCAAGGAGCTCAATTTACATCCAATTTAATCAATGCACTAATGAATGATTAAAAGATCTGACATAGGAAGTCTAGCCCCTATCACCCTCAAGCCAATGTTCAGACAAAAGTTACCAACAGAAAAATTGTGGCGATACTTACAAAGACAATTCAGCTACACAAGAAAGATTGGAGCAGTCGACTTCTTGAAGCCGTCTGGGCCTATAGAACAATGTGGAGGACAACTACAAGGTTTACTCCTTTTGAATTACTCTACAGAAAGACTGTCATGTTGCTAATAGAATTTGAGCACAAGACCTTGATGACTGCTTTAGAGCTTAATATTGACATTTTTGAAGCCCAAAAAGAACGACTCCTGTAGCTGAATGTGCTAGATGATATCAGAAAAGCAGTCTTGCAACATACTGAAATCATACAATAGCAAAGGAAAAAGTGGCATGACCGACATATCAAAACGAAGCAATTCTTTGCTGGTGCTTGGGTGCTACTCTATGACTCAAGGTATAAAGAAAATCAAGGTAAACTCACCACCCGATGGCTTGGCCCATTTGAAATTGAGAATGTATTTGATAATGGTTTAGTTCAATTAGTCGTGCAATTGATCCTATTAGATTCAAGCTACTAGTTAACAGACACCGTCTTCAGTTGTATTGTAAGCCTGTCTCAAAAAAATAATTTATGCAACAGTTTGTTTAGGATCCTACCACTAATCTTCTTGCAGCAAAAGGCTTTAGCCTTTCTCCTACAGCTTCACCATAATGTGACAATGCATGCTCATAATAAAGGTTTCCTTTTTAGGTAAACCCTTTTTCTTCGTTCCCACTCATCGCCACATCTCACTTCCTTATCTTCCATCCCATCCATCCATTCCATCCATACATCTCATCCGTCCACATCACCCATCCACCTCATTCATCCGCACCACCCTTAATTATGATTTCATTCCCAACTGTCATGTCATACTGAAGACATCATCTTTCTCATCATGTATGCACATTTATTGAAACATATGTTATATCTTTTGTTATCGCATTGTAGACACCTAAAAATGACCTAGGCCTGCAAGCTTCATTTTTACCACTTTTGTCCTAGCATAGTTGAAACATTTAATTATGTCCTTAGTCCAAATTTGACTATTGATTAAATAATTCATAATTATTTAATTAATTCATGTCATTTATTCTTTATGATTATTAAATAAATAAATTTTATTTATTTATTAAATATGTCATTAATTGTCTAAGTCTTCTCTTAATTAAATAAATTTCTTAATTTATTTGATTTCCCTTTCTGCATTTAATTCTTCTTGATTATTAAATAAATCAATTACATTTATTTATTTAATACGTCACTAATTATCTTAATTAAATAAGATGATTAATTTATTGAATTAATTAGTCTTATCTGCTAAATTAAATAATTAAATTTAATTATTTAATTGCCAATTAATATTCTTCTCATTTTAAATAAATTAAATTATTTAAAATGTTGAATCACAATCTAAACTATCAATCCATTTTGATAAATAATCTGAAAAAGATTGTTTATTATCTCACAAAATCACTATTTTGAATTAATTTAATTCAAAATAGTAACTAATCTTCCAAAAATCAAGTAATCAGGAAGATTCTTGATTTTCCAAATTAAATCTTCAGTCCACATCTTATCTTCTTGATTTTTTGAATCTCACAAATCAGACAATCTTATCTTCTTGATTTTTTGAAAATCTTTATTTCTTTAATTAATTTCCTCATTTATTCCCCACTGTCGATCTGATTATCTAAGATATTATTCTGACCATTCAATTAATGAACTTTCCCTAACCCTAATTAGGGATTCTCAGGTTTAATCTAGACCTCTCATTCTAGGTTCTCATCATCAATTAATCTCGCCCATCCATTTGAAATGGCATTTTCTATAAAATGCCATTTTCCTCTCACTTTTCGATTACACGCAGACACGCTGACATTTTATACACTTTCACACTTGCATTCCTAGATTTATCATAGCATTTATTATAGTCATTTGATCAAGTCTTGGCATTTGTTTAGGCATAGACGTTGACAATTATAGTTATAGGAATAGGCATTTAGACATAGCATAAATCCTTCAAAGCTTGGTGTAGGACTTAGGCATTTGCAGATTTGCTCGCACGATGGATCTGAGGGAAAAGTATTATCCAACAAGCAAGAACGTATTACAAAAGTGAATCATGGAGGTCTTGGCGATCAGGTATAATCATTCTTTCATTTACTTACATTATGTTTTGTAAAATCTTTGGGTTTCATTGTCATTTATTGTTTGTAAAATCTTTGGGTTTCATTGTCATTTATTGTTTAGTTTCGTACGTTCTTTTTTGTGTTTTCTGATGTTTTACAAGTACAAGTACAGAGTGACACAACAGTTTTTTTTTAAAACATCATGACGCATTTGATGCATTGTGATGCATTTGATGCGTCGCGACACATTTGCCAACCAAAAACCCGCAATCGCTCTGACGAACCGCAATCCATATCTTCAACGATGCATCTACTCTGTCGTGCCACATTTGAAGTCTCGAACGATGCATCTAAGTTGTCACGCTGCATCTAACTAGTAAATATTTTTCTTCATTTTTGACATTCTAATTTTTGGATTTTAGGTTTTTCTAGTTTCTGGTTTCTTTTCTGGTTTTCAGGTCTTCTATTTTCTTGGTTTTTCATTCTTGCATGTTGGCTAGCTTAGAGTTTTTGTGTTACTAATCTTCGTTTGCAACATGTGGCGGTCACTATTCATGTGTCAAAGATCATTTAAGAAAGAAACTACTAATCTTTTGTTTGCAGATTCGAATGTCGAAGACGGAATAAAACAAACATTGTGCTTATTTTTCATAAATTAGCAAACATTTAACTTTGGTGCACATAAAAAGAACATTTATGTCTTCTTTACTTGACTTTGTTTGCAGAATGGTAGGTGAGTATGCTCTCACTTGGTGAAAACCTCGTGATGAGAAAACCAGACCCATTCTTATTTGTTATTACCCTGACTTGGTATTTCAGAGTATCCTCTCCCCTCACACTTTAGGGTGATCTTGGGTGTAAGAGAAACAGTTACCAACTCTAGAAATTGGGCCTACCTAGGAATTTCATCACCCCAATGCAACTCAAACCAGTAATGGAGCTAAAGCCAAGCTACCCCTGACCAGTATATAAATGTAAACCTTAAGGGAAAACCTAAGGTTGCTTGTGCAGATGTGTCATATGGACGGAGTTGTACTCCCTTAAACCCTATTGAGCTTAACCTCTTCAGGCTAGAGTGCCACCTTAATGGTGATTAATCTCTTTCCCCATGTATGGCCACTCGAACGAGGGTCCCTAACTAAAAACTCTTGTATAGAAAGCCAAAATCCTTCTATTTGCTAGCACAGCACTAGTTGGTGTGAAGGCATCCACACTTTCACAGTTTGTAGTAGAGGTGATCAGCTCACCATGGGAGTTTCATGGGGGTTGGAAGCTTGGTTGGCCTGAGAAGCGAGTGCACTGTAAGGGGAAGCCCATGTAGCCAAGCTTCTGAATTCACACACTACAGATATGCGGTTGGGAAACCTGTGTGGAATCTAGCGAATATTGTCATGGCCTAACCTAGGATTGTGCTTATTTGATGTGTGTTTGGTTACTTTAAAAAAAAAAAAAAACATGGTGTTTGTCAAGTGCTTTCTGGTTCTATCACAGTTTGAAACAAAACATTCACCAAACAGATCAAAACTGCCATCAAAATGACAAGAAAATCAATTTTAAACCAAACTGTGTCGCATTTGTCGAACCGCAATTGATTTTCTAAACCCCAATTGCTCTATTAAACCATAGTTCATACTAAAAACGCTGCATCTGTAGGAATCGTGGTGCATCTGAACACTTTAGAGCCACATGCGCAAAACTCAAACCCAACTAACTGTCATAGAGTCGCATCTGATAAACTGAGTCGCACTTGTCTGTTTCCGAGTCACATCTGCTAAACTTGAGCCACATTCACAAAATTACGATGCAACTGATATCTCAAACGATGCATTTTCCTGTCATTGTTGAAAACTTCATCCAAATTCAAATCCAAAGTCTTCATCTTGTCAATAATCTGTCAAACACTATTTCCTAGAAGATTCTATCATAAACCAAACTTGAAATTGCTCAAAGTCTTGACCATTAGTTTGCATTCATCACCATAGGTTTCATACTTCATTCTTTAGTTGCATACATTTGGCATTAGGTTGTCCCTAGGTTCACATTTTGCATACTTAGGATTAGGCAAATCTCAACACACTTTGCAAAGTCATTACTTTCGAGACTAGGCTCTTTTGGACTAAGTTGTCAAACCTCTTTTTAGTCATTGTCCTTTTTTGTGAGATTTTTTCCAACTCAAAAGTCTAGTTAGGAAAACTGACTAGTCATTTAGACCTTGTCACCTTGTCATTTTCAACAAAGTCCTTTGGTAGTCAAAATTGAAAACAAAGTTTGAGCTTAGAAGTGCTTAGATACCCTTGTCTTAAATTGCATTATAATTCTACACATTGCATATCCTATTCACGAAAATCCAAAAACATTAGTCATCCTAGTCATCATTTGGAATCTAGCCCTTGCATATCATCATTATTAGTTTTCATTCCCATTTGAGCAATCTCATTTATGGTGGAAACTAGACTCCAAAAACAAAAGAGACAAATGGAAAACTTTCAACAAGACCCCACAAAAAACCCATACTAGACCTTTTACGATCCATTTTCCAATTTAGACAATCAACCTCCAATGACAACCCAATCCTCATCAAACAATCCATTCAAATCATTCTTGCAAAAAGATGAAAATGGCCAACTACTTGAGGAAAACTTAGAGGCACTGGCACAAGACCCAGAGGCCTGTCAACTCATTGAAACAATGGTCTGTCATGAAAAAGACAGATTCTTAGCTATGCTCTTGAGTGAAGGAGCTAAGTTACCACAAGGATTTGACGTTAACATGCTAAATTTGGCACCTCCTAACCCTAATACCAACAACACACATAACATGTCACATAGTGGTCAACTTCCAAATACTATGAGCAATACTTCCTTTGGGACCACAACGAAAGTGCATGCCACTCCCAATGTCCCAAACACCCCCAACATTCCCAATACTACAAATATCACAACAGTAAATGCCACGATAGTAAATGCCACGGGGCATCATCAAGTCACAACAATCCCCCCTTGACAGCTCCATCTCCTACCATGATCACAACTTCGACATATCCGCTTAGTGGTATTTCACAAAATCCTTCAGGAGGAGCCACAAGACGTGTATTCATCCAAGGACAACAACAAAATGTTAACACGACAACACAGTCAAATGTCATTACCTCCCAAGGTACAAACACAAACGTTCCCCTTGTACAAAATCAACAATTTACACAAGGTGGCCAAATAACACAACCCATGACATCATTAACACACCATAACACCATGGTCATAACATCCCCCAAATAATGACACACATGGCTAGGGGACACATCCCAACCTAATCATCTAACGTTCATACTCATCAACATGCACCCAATCATAACTTTCAATATCAACATACACCCAATCATAACCTTCAACACCAACATGCACCCAATCATAACTTCCAATACCAACAACATGCCAATCCGCAAATGTCATACATACCACAACTATCCATACTGCCACAATACACCAATATCCATGCACAACAAAAAGGAACACATGGTGTACTAGGAAATCCAATGTACGGAAACATAAACGACCCTGTTGTGGATGCCCTCCAAACAAGAATGAGGGATGTAGAGAAAACTATCCAAAACATGTACATTTTAGGCAAGAAATTAGAAATATCATATGACCTAAATGTATACCCATTCGACATGAGCTTATACATGCCTCCATTTCCACCAGGATATGTGTCACCCAACTTCATAAAATATAGAGGCAAGACAAATCCCATTGAACATGTTCACGAATTCACAACCAATTGTATGGACATCACCTACGAACAAACATACTTGATGAGACCTTTTTCCAAAAGTCTAGTAGGTCAAGCCCTTGAATGGTTTTCAACTCAAAAGGATATCCAGACATGGGATGAGCTTAAACAAAAATTCATAAGAAATTATGCATACAACATCAACATGGATTCCTCTACCACTAGCTTGTGCAATCTCATGCAAGAATACTCTAGTGAGACATTTATCCCATTCTTTCAAAAATGGAGAAGCCTCGCTAGTTGATGTCACATTGACATCCCCGAAAGGGAAAAAGTTAACATGTTTGTCCAAACACTTCTAGGGCCCCTAAAATATGCACTACAAATACATTATTGCACAAACTTCACAGATTTAGTTGAAAAAGGGGTCCAGATTGAGAAAGCCCTTATTGCAAAGGGAGGACTGAGATATGGTTCCAAAAACAAAAATGTCAATCCACCCACTAACAAAAACAAATATTGGGTTAAAAATAAGCACGTTACAAATGACTGTGTTGTTGACGCCAAGACTGCAAACATTGTGCGTCCTATAATGGCCCTGAAAGGGATTCAACAGCAAAACAGACCAACAACGACACCAACACCTCCTCCCAATACTTCTTCAAACAATCCGAACGATCAAAATAATCAGGGACAATATCGTCAGATGAGACAGTTTCCTAGGGGTCGCACATACACTCACTTGGGTGAACCCATTGAAGAAGTCCTTAGGAAATGCCTCCAACATGGGGTCATCATACTTCCAAAACCAAAACCATACGACCCAGAACAATTCAAACCAACATGGTGGAATGATAATGCACTTTACAAATACCATCGAGCAAAATGTCATACAACCTCTAACTATCGACAATTGAAAAACCTAATACAAGATCTTATCAAAATTCGCACCATCGAAGTAGGTGGATTGCAATTCACCTCCAATTCAGATCATACTATCCACAAGAATCCACTGCAGGACCATGGTTCTCATAATGCTTCCACTTCAAGTCCACAAAATCAAGCTAACTTTGCCTGAGCCAAGTACGATTATTCTAGTGGACCAATTATAAATAATGTTTGAACTGACGATGAGTGCATCAATACCATTACGGTCAAGAGAGCACCCCAATGTAATGCTACTACTCGAAGTGGCAAGGTCACTATAGCTGGTCCACCTCCAGCTAGACAGGCCAAAATCACCATACTAGGCCCATCTGCTAAATAATCACAACCTATCCCATCTACTAAATAGCCAAAACCTATCCCAACCACACAACAATGGAAACCCAAAGTCAATTCAACCTCATCAACCAGCTAGGAAAAACTCCCATGCAAATATCTATGCTTGAGCTGCTTTGTATCTCTCCCACACACAAAGAGATCCTAGACAAAACTCTCCTAGAGTCGTCAGTCCCCAAGGACATCGATGTCAATCAGTTTGAAACTATGGTGGGATATCTCACTACGCTGCACCACGTCACCTTCTCAGATCAAGATTACTCTTCACCTAAAACCAACCACAATGATGCATTGCACATCGAAACTTTTATCCACAAGCACAAAGTTAGATGGGTTTTAGTAGATGGCGGAGCAGGATTGAACATATGCTCCCTCAAATTGGTTAAAGCTCTAGGGTTCTCTGATGCATGCGTAGATCGAACGAAGAGTATAGTGATCAAGGCGTACGATGATGAGGAACGCTCTTCATGGGGCATCATCTCTCTCCCTATCAAAGTGGGACCAGTCATTGTAGACACAACCTGTGAGGTCCTGGATTTGGAACTACCATATAACATCTTGCTTGGTCTTCCATGGATTCACACCTTAAAAGTTGTTCCGTCTACATACCACCAATGCCTAAAGTTTCCATTTGATGGCACAAAA
>VDFB02120550.1:0-31584 GCA_007258455.2 Sequoia sempervirens | reverse complement strand
ATCAAATAACTTATGGTGAATAAAGCTATATATATATATATATACCTAATACTATTCTTTATATTTATATACAATATAAATATGTTTGTTAATAAAATATATTTGATAAACTTATGGAATGAATATATATATTAATAGATAAATGTGTATATATATACATATATATTATCAAATAACTTATGGAATGAATATATATTATTATATGTATATTGATATATATATACATATATATATAATATATTTGAATTTAAAGCTATCGATATAATTCCCAAGCGCATAAGTAGCACTCATTATTATTGTTATCATTATGAAGCAAAGCACATATGGTAACATATGGCGCATAAAGCATATAGCACATAAAGTATATGGCACAACGTTTGGAGGAGAGAAGCCAACGCATAAAGTCTTTAGAGACCAAGTCAAAGCATGAAATAAAGCACGTATGAGATAGTGCTATTGTGTAAACATTTTAGAATGTAGTTAATGTTGTTTAAAGAAACCTATAGAATATGTCAAGCCTATGCCTATGAAGGTGGCACCAAGTAATAAGAGCTGGCACCATATTTTCTTGAGGTTAAAATGTAAAAGAAGTCTTTGAATTCATATAAGCCTACAAATAAGTGTTTAGACTTAGTCAAGTGCAAACTTGGTAGCATTTTACAATGGAATTCAAATTAGGAAACCTATTTTGAGATTGTTGTCCCAAATATCAAGTCGACTCATCCAATTGCATGGAAAGTATTGTCATGTGTTGCAAAACCGTGAGTGATTCATTGAATGAGGTTGAAAGGTGGCAAAAATACTTACTTTTTTGTAGCCTTCGGTGCTCACAAATTAGTATAAATAGAGGTTCCCATACTACCAATTGTTACACTTATCATTTTGATTTTTTTTGTGTTATTTTCCTACAAATTATATGAGAGTGAATTGAGAACTGTGAGATAGAGAGAGTTGCTTGTTATTTTATATTGTTTTGTTCAGAGATCTAGAGAGAAGCTAGTAGAGGTATTTTGGTTTTTCGTGGTGGAAGTAGCAAGCAATATTGAGCCATAAAGCTAGGAGGGAAGATTATTCAATTGGAGCTTTAAAAAGGCATGCTAATTTCTACTCCCTTGTTATTATGTTAGAAAGTTTTTATATTATGATGTCATGTTGAAAAGATTATCTTTTAAGTGTGTTTGATGCTTGCAAGTCTTTTGAAGGATCTTTGAATGTCTCTTATTTTGGGAAACCTTTCTTTTAGGTTTATTTGTATATAGTTAATTATACTATAGAAGGGGTTTTTAACATTTGTATACTATTTATACTATTCATAGAATGTCAGAACTATACATAGTTTGGTAATGCTCTAGGTGCGTAGCATAAGATAGAGTTATATTGTGGAATTTATAGAATGTTATTAGATATAAGTTAAAGGGAAGGTTATTCTTGGGGTTAGCATAAGTCCACATGAAAGGGGATAACCTTAGAATAGGATACTAATGGTCAATACAAATTGGGAAATGGCAGTGGTGATTTAGAAGACCTCACTCGAAGTTACTGGGTGATGAATCTTTGGCCAAAGTAGTGTAGGTAGCCACTATCTACAATGTCAGTTCATTGTGTGATCCAATTTACATTCTAGGTTGGGGAAATCATATATGAGGTAGTAGACATTATGGTAGCTCTGGATTTGTAGGACACATCACTATGCTCAGAAAAGGCTATTTTGAAGGATGAGGTTACCAAACCAATCTCTTTGTCGAAGGGTAGGGCCATCTACCAATTAGGTAGATGTGCAGGGGACCATAGTTAGTCTATGGTTGATGGAAAAGCACTTGAGTGATGCTTCTCATCATGTAGTTGGCGGCCAAGATTTGGGAGGACATTTTGGACCATTTGTATTTCTAGTTCTTCTAAACTTGTTGAAGCAATGTATGTAATCATGAGTCCATCTATATGAAAATTATAATATGAAATGTTATCTTGAATATATTTATGTAAAGTTAAATCACAATTATATTATTGGAATGATTCTTTGATTATGCAATGGAAAAGTTTGGATAAATTTATATTTCAAATGATGCATTTATTATTGAATAAAAAAGAAAAAAAATTATTGCTTTACATTAGATGCATAGTCAATTACATGTGGGTAAAACTTAGTATATTTACTAGGAAGGACAATGGGCATGTTATACTTTTTCTTCTTTGGAAGGGATTTTATATGTACATGGGTACCTAACATGGCATTATTTTCTGGGACCCATCATCTTTTACATCCTCCTAAGCTATGCTTAAGGGGGGTGTTGGTGTAAAATTTTATTTTCCCTTAGTCCTAGTTTTTTCCTACACTTTTATTAAGCCTGCTTAGGATAATAAAGTGATATTATTATTTAATAACTAGGATATAAGGTGATGAGTTGTCCCCATCCTTAAAGGGTGGAGCATTTACCACTTTTGGTGGTCACTTCCACTTTTGGTGGTTAATTCCTATTGTTTGGATTTTCCGCCTCCATCATCTCCTTAGTTCTATATAAACTCACTACCTAGCTTGTATTTTTATATATATTCTTGCATACTCTTGCATACTTTGGCATACATGTACCTTGATGCATGTAGTCATTATACTACAAATTTTCTTTGAGCTCCTAATGCAATCTTTTCATCTTGACATTTTCACATCTCTTAGAATTTTGAGTCTCAATTACCAGTTTTATAGCTTATCTATCTCATAGAAAGATCTTGGTTATTCATCTATTTCATATTTCTAACATAAAGCTATCATCTTAGTCATGTTATTAAGATCCCTCTCAAAATTAAAGGATCCTACCAATAATAGTTATCCCAAATCATCCATGAAGACTACATATATCTTGTAGACCATAGTTCCTTTTAGCCACTCCAACAAAGTTAAAATTGATCCATCCTAGCTTTTGGGGGACACCAACATGCTTCTCTTGTTTCTTTCCTAGTTTAGTCTTCTTGAATTTTTTTATCCATTTGAATCTTTATCATGATTCAATCCAATGGATCTCCTTGTCCTCAATTGACCATTATTCCTTATCCCTAACATCCTCAATTTGTTGTAAAGTGGATTCAATTTCACTCCAAATTTTCTCCTCCAATTTATCTTTCTCCTAGAATATCCTCATGTTCCTTTCCAACAAAAACTTCCAAATTGTTGCCACAAGGAACAAATAAAAAATAATCACATGCTAGGGGATATGATTCTTAATGTCCAACTTCTAATTAAATCCAACGTATTATTCAAAAGAGGCCCCTTATACCTCCATCTCTAAAAAAACTAAGCTCTAAATCTTTGTTGGAAAGGGGGTCGTGAATGAAAATGTGGGAATTGTTTTCTTTTCTTCCTTACAAAAGCAACATGTAAAAGGGTATGATCTCCCTAGCTTTCTCAACCTATCCCACATGAGATCTCCCATGAATCACAACCAAAAGGAAAGCACTAACCTTTGAAAGACCACTAGCTATCTAGAGAAAGGAACCCCCATCCCTCGCTCCTTGGTTCAAATCATTGAATTCCTATTTAACCTCAATCTCTCATACTTTTGTCTTATTCCAAACTAAAGTGTCCTCCTTATTCTCTAAGGGGATTGGTCATTTATTAAGAATGGATCTAATCCTCTTGCACTCTACTCCCAACCCCAGGTAGGGGGGTTAAGGTTAACCCAAGGATTTTTATCTCTAAATCCACCATATAATCAATCACCCTTTCCCCTAATACTTCTCAAAATGAAATACCAAGGGTCCAAGGTCTTCACAACATGAAATATCATAACTTCCAATCCATATCTCCCTTAAGAAATTCACTTTGTCTTGCTTCCTAATTCTCTATATTACATCTTTCTTCACTCTATCCATGAACACTTGTAGAAATTTATAAACCATTGGGACCCTTAATATAGAGTCCAAGGAAAAAAAATTGTCCATTAGGCCCCCATCTAGCTACTAACTCTATAAATCTTAGGCTCCAATACCTATCCTTCTTTGAGTATTACCACCATAAAAGTTTCATGCATAAAGATATATTTGTTAATTTTGAGTCTCTAAATCTTTGGCATGCCAATTTCTACTAGCTTTCATGGCTTGTACAAGTTATTTTACTTTCTTTCACCTCTATAATATTTAAATTTTTGTGTGATCACACATTCACTCTTTGATAGGGTTAAAGATTATTTGTGTAATGCCCCAAGCTTTCACATAAGACATTAATAGGAAAAAATAAGACAAAGAAAAATTTCAAGTTACAAGTGTAATACCAACACCATACTCGATACCCTCATGCATAAGATCAAGACATACACATAGTGGCACACAGGGCATACAATCACCAATACATTGAACAAGGTGACACAAGTTGAAGACTTACTAACCATTGGTCAAAGCCACCATGATGATCTCAAACAATAATATTTGGTGGAGATTTAGAGTTCCATTCCAACTTGAAATTCATATAAATTACTTAACAACCACTTTCATTGTATTCTATAATTTTAAAAATTAACTATTCTACACCAATTTAGATTTTGGAGTTTTCCTGTACTCTTTTAACATATTGGAATTTGGGGTCCAATTTATACTTTCCAAGAACCTTATACTTTAGGGTTTAATTTGCACTGTGAGCGAGGGAAATGAGTTAAACAATCTAAACATGCTTCTACACCTCTAAATAGGACATTGCATCTAAGATTCAAGAAAGTTAAGCTAATTTAAACTAAGAATCTTTAGAAATCTATCCTATTGCTCTCTAACTCTAAAGAACTCTCTAATCTACTTTGCTCTTGGATTTTAGAAGCTAATTAGACTATTGAAATGACACTTAGAGAATGAGAATTGAACTATTCTATTTCCTATATGATTAAATGATTAAAACTACTGTGATTGCAACCATGACTGCAAATGCTGGATGCTGGATGAATGCTGGATGGATGCTGGATGAATGTTGAATGCTTGAATGCTTGAATGAATGTTGGATGCTTTGGAAAACCTTCAGAGTAAGATTGCATAAGTTAGGATCCTTTTCTTGTAGCCAAAGAGCTATATTTATAGCTTTCACGGTAGCACATTTGCACAGGGATACGGGATAAGGGGCTGTGATTCAATCTGGAGAATTGAATGGCCTGGGATGAGAAGATGGAGCCGATCATGGAGGATTGTTCCTCCCCATGAAAACACCAGGCAAGAAGAGAGGGAGGATTGATGGAAGAAGATTGAGAGGACTTCCTGCAAGTTTGTCCCTGAAGCTCTTCCCATGAATGAAAGCTGCATTAATTAGATTTTAAAAAATCTAATTTTATTGGTGAGTGAATAGTGTAAATGATTTATGCATAAATTAAATATTTTTAGTTTATTTAATTTTAGCAAAAGAGGAATAAATAATTTAATAAATCAAGCTATAGGATTTGTTTATTAAATTAAAATATTTGGAAAGTGATAATTAAATAAAAGATTCTTAGAATATCTTTATTTAATTAAGAAGAAATGTGATGAGGTAATTAAATAACACAAATTATTGAAGCTGTGTATTTAATTTAAGATAGGAAGTATAGAGGAAGTATATTAATGATAATAATTAAATAAAAAACAAAGTTTTTAATTTTGTTTATTTAATTAAGAGAGAAATAATATACGAAAATGATAATAATTAAATAAAACAAATTTTTTTTAATTTGTTATTTAATTAGAGAGAAATAGAAGAATTAATAATGAATCAATATAAATAAATATTTCTATTTATTTACTAAGTAGATGAATTTAAGATTACTAATCAAATAAGTCGCGTATTTAATTAATTAGATTCTCCGTGACTATTTTGGGTGTCTATATTTTGCCCCTCTCTTGAAGTGATGTGTTTACGCATTGCTTCAAAGAATGATTTTGCCTTAGCTGCCAGTATTGACGAAAAGTTTAAAATATGCCCCTGATTTGCCCCAGATGTTGAATTTTGAAATGATAATGATATATGCCCCCTCGGGAGATAAATTAATGAATTTTGAATTTTTTTATGATTTTTCAAAATTTTGAATTTTTATGATGATTTGATGATGACTTGATGAAGAAACAATGATGAAACAATTTATCTCCTGATAAAGAAATACTGATTCCTCTAGTTGATTATGATGATGATTGATGATCCTGATAGCTTAGAAGATTATTGATCTCATGATAGGTGAGATTCAATGATTGATTGATGATTGACCTCATGATAGGAGAGGATCAATGATTGATTGATAATTGACCTCATGATAGGTAAGGATCAATGATTGATTGATAATTGACCTCATGATAGGCGAGGATCAATGATAGATGCTCACAAGATTTGGTCAAAGTCTCATCAGAGCTGATTTAGATTTGATTAGGCAATGTGGTTTGACTTCTTTGATTGATATGATATGCCCCAGTATAGGAGTGATTAATGTACTGAGACTTGATGATGCAAAATGATGAATAGAATAGGGGATGGGATAAGGAAGAGATAATGAAAGGAGAAAATGAAAAGTAAGTAAGCACAAATGGATTCAAGGATAAACATGATGTTTTCCCCAGTCAAGTTGCAAGCCAAGATTGATTGATGATGATGATGATGATAAGAGTGTTGTTGATGAGGGAAGGATACATCCCGAAACAACACAAAAGGATAGGGAAGGATACATCCTGATGATGATGATAATGATTGGATAAAGCCCTGTAACAAGGTTGGGAACAAAACCAAGGATGTGATTAAATGATTTGTGCTAGACTTAATAGATTAAGATTGGATGGAATTTGAGATGATTGAAATGAAAGAAAATGATTAAGAAAGAGATGATATCCTAAGAAATATTGAAGAGATAGTGATATGATCCAGAGAGGGAATACGTGTAGCTTTTGAGATTGAAATTGGTAGCTTTGAAACAATCTATAAATGCATATGCAAGACTAATATGGATGCAATCTATTTTATCATGCAAATCTATTTTACCATGCAAATCTAAGTGTCATTTCAACAATCTTTTGATTTTTCTTTGTATCATCACTGAGCCTTTAAAAATGTTGAAAGTGAATACAAGCATCAATGATATGAGATAGACCAATGATGACCTGAGTATTTCTTTCATGATTTTTGATTTTGCAAGCTAACACAAGCATCAAGGTATGAGATAGACCAATGATGACCTGAGCATTTCTTGCGTAAATAGACAAAAATTAATCATTTTCTTAAGTGAATTAGAATGTCATCCATGATACTTGGTAGAGCACTTCCCGCGACAATTCACAAAGTAATAATGACTAACTCACAAACAACAAACAAAGAAAAGTATCATTCTCCTTCCTCGCTTATCTAGTTCAATACATCATCGAGTAGCTCCAAAGAAATGATAAGAAAATGATAAAAAGAAAAAGTACAACAATTCAAATTTACTTAATGTATTTTCAAATCATTATTCGACAGATCATCGATATTGAAAATGTGTAAAAGGATTTTTTGCATGATATTCTCAAATGTTTGACCAAAATGATGCAAATCAAAGACCCATCCTCTAGGGCCCTGGACCCGATCAAAGATTGAAGCCTTGCCTAATGCTATATACATGTGTATATCCATGTAGTTCAACCCGACACGACCCATTTTATGTTTTGGTAATTCTTGAACGTTTTTGCTTGTATTTTTTTGATGTTTTGATTTTGATGGATTTTTCTGGATGTTTTTGTTTTGATGGATTTTTTTGATGTTTTGGATTTTGATGATTTTCCTTGATGTTTTGACTTTGATGGAGTCGATTTTTTTGATTTTGATGGATTTTCCGATGTTCTTTGATTTTGATGGATTTTCGATGTTTTTTGAGTTTTGATTTTCCGATGTTTTAGGATTTTTTTTGACAAATTTTAAATTTTTTTGATTTTCAAGATATTTGATTTTGAATGAGATGGTATGACCGATTGAAGGAACAAGATGAACCACAATAGAGGTAATGCAACCATGGATAAATGATAGATCAAAATGAAAGTCACTGCAAAACATGTCACACAAGCAACATATCTCTTGTTGAAAGATGACAATAGTTGATTGATTAATATGCCAAGAATGATTGATTCCATAAGGCATGATGATGATAAGTACTTAGGATTACTAATATCCTCTAAGTACAAAAAGATTGATGATTGTTGATGATTGATTGACAAAAGATATGAGGATTGGATAATGTTTTACAGCTAGGCTCAAATATGATTTGCATGATAAGATTCAAGGTTGCAAAGGGACATGATGACATGGATTTTTATAAGCTAGGAGATATGGAATGGAATAATGCAAGGATAACGATAATGAATGGGATGATCAAGATCAACTAGACAAGATATATACACAAGGACCAAGTGCTTTGACCCCATTCCTCATCAAAACCAAGGATGAAAAGAAAGGATGTATCTAGTAAGAATGATGGAATATGGATGAGATAAAAGATATGGTACGAAAGATATGGATAAAGCATATAGGATAAGCATATATGATCAAGAAGATTCTTAACCTTATCAAGATCAAAAGTGGAAATGTAAGGAATGAGCGTAGAAAGGATAATGACCATGAATGATAAGATGGATGAGACTTGCCCCTAAGTGTAGAGTGCAAGAGGAATATGGAAGATAGGATATGGATGATAGGGAGATGGAGGAAGGACTTTAACATTGAGTTTCACAACCAATTATCCATTTAATTAACCATGGCAATGGGGATTAGACTCATAAATGCTAGTAGATTAATGGTATGATGGAAGAGACTAAGGATTTATGCAAAGGTTTGGATTAAAGGGGAATGATGGGGGATGAATGTTGGATAATGGATAGATGGAAAGGATGACAAGCTCAACATTGGCACACACCTTGAAGGATGGTGGAGTGATGTAGGAAGAATGGATTTGGAAAGTGATAGGTTATTATATGGAAGATTGGAGGAAGCTTTTGGATAAGAAAATTTGGATGCCAATTTTGATTTTATTGCTTCTATGAGACTTTTAGGAATCCACATGATTTTTGACTTTGATATTTGCTTAGTGGGCCTTTGTGGCCTTGAAAATTTTTCATTTATGGACCTTTGTGGTCTTTGAAAATTTCCTTTTTTCTTTGATGGGCCTTTGTGGCCTTTTGAAAATTTCTTTTGATTTATGGACCTTTGTGGTCTTTGAAAATTTCCTTTTTGCTTTGATGGGCCTTTGTGGCCTTTTTGATTTTTCCTTTGATTTTGGATCAAGTTTTCTTTTATTTTTGCATGTCTCTTTGAGGAGACATGTTGATCCTTTGATAAATGCGGATTTTGATATAGAAGCTTCTGATATTTGGCACCCAAATTGCTTCCAAGGGCAATGGGAGGGGTGGATTGAGATGAATGGTATGAAGGTATTATGGATGAGTGAATGTGGGTAGAATTTTGAAAGGGCATCAAAGATGTGTGCCTTTGTTGTTCTTGAGGAATAGGATATGGACCTAGGATAGATGGAAATTTTGATGGACTAGGATGAGGACCTAGGATAGATGGAAAGTTTGATGGACTAGTATGAGGACCTAGGATAGATGGAAGGTTTGATGGACTAAGATGAGAACCTAGGATAGATGGTAGGTTTGATGGACTAGAACACTTAGGTATATAACCAAGGCCATGGTGATATGGGTGTTTTTGAATAAAAGGGGGTTCTAGGATACCTTGTTCATGAATGCCTAATCCTTTTCCTTTGTAGTTCATACTTTAACACATTTGTTTATCAATGGGATATGCATTGTTTGTGAAACAAGATGCAAGTCCATTTTGGGGAGGATATGATATGGATGAGAGGATAGGTGTTGGAAGTAAACCAGAATGGATAAGGGTGGAGGATCCTAATTTATAGGTGTAGGGTTCATGGATAGCTTGAATAGGTGTGATAGGCTCTTGACATGGGGATGATGGGATATTTTGATCTTGACTTGGAAAAAGGATCATGAGGTGGTATGAAAGACATATCTTGATCATGAGAAGGATAAACATCTTCATGGGATGAAAGGGCATCCTTGAATGGAAGCATATCTTGATCTTGATGAGGAAGGGAGTCATGAGATTTTGTAGAAAGCATGTCTTGATCATTAGTTGGTAAGAAATCATTAGATAGGATTGAAAAACTAGCATGATCTAGTGATGCAATAGAATCATGATATGGTATGGGTTGATTAGATGATTTGGAATAAGAACTTGGAAGGATACTTGTCTCTTGAGATGGATGTGAATTATTTTGGATGAAAAGTGAAAGGAGGGGATTGTCATAAGATTCTTGAGAAATGGGATCTGGAATAAAGATGGGAAGACTTTGTGAGATTGTGGAATCATTGGATGGAGTGGAAAGAATATTTTGATCTTGATGTGTAGGGAAGTCTATGCTAGCATGCTTTGGAGTGAGAGTTTGACATGAATCATTGGATGTAGAAGATATGATAGAAGAGGATGATTGGATGGAATTGTTAACTTGAGTGAAAGAATCTTGAGGTTCATTTTGGATTATGGTGGATGGAGATAAATGCATGACATGATAAGATTGTTCAATATCATTTGTATTTGAGGACTGAGATTTGGGCTTATTGAAATTTTGGAAAAATTCAAAGATATTGAACTTGGATGATGGAGTTGTTGGTGAAGAAGGTCTCATGTTCATTGTTTGGTCAAGAGGATAAGAACAAATGTTTGGCAACAAATATCTCTCTATGGTTGTTTCCCAGATTTGTTGTTGAAGGTTCTTTAGTTGATAAGCTAAAGCATTCAATTTATCCTCATCTATTTCAGCCATAGTGGTTTGAGTTTCAATTTTTGGGATGATCTTATCTATTTTTAATGAAAAGAAAACACATCAAGCAAGAATAGAGTAGTTGTTTATTAAATCCTAGAATCTAAACAAATAGTGTATGTTCAAGAACCAAACATGGTCCTTCTTGATTTTCACTGGTTTGATAACAAGATAAGACAATTCAAATAGACTCACTCCTAGAGACAAAAGGTCATTGTTATATACTCAAACAACCCACAGTTTGGAATTGCATTGACTCACACAACCATGTCACCCCTAGAGGGCACCCATGTTTTTGTCTTTTCTAGGTCGTGCCAAATTGTGTGAGTGGATACGGATCCCCTAGTAAGCAGGTCCTTGGCAATTATATGGTGAGTGCTTGAGGGTAGATTCTTCCTTGCCCCTGAACTGCCAAGTATTACAATGTTCGAGAATTGACAAGCATGCTTCTATTTCTAGGTTCTTAGATAAGGTTTCCGTTTAGAGCGGAAAATGGATAAACTCCCTTGAGAGACCTCCCAATCTTTAGAACAAAGATTTTGGGGATGGTTATTTTGCACACTTCCGTTGAAAGAGGGTTTCCCCAAATTCACATAAATTTTTAAGTGGGTTGGAATGCCATGGCTTTTGGCTGTCCCCACTCAGATCGTTCCTATAGGGTGAGTACTTTTTTTCCCCTCGGCAGAAGCACGTCTAAGGTTTTAGAAGCTTAAAAATGTACAGTAAAAAGTGAGTTTGGTATTCTGATGCACCCAGTCAAGGGGAGAGCATAAACTTATCACCCAATCACAGCAAAGAAGTTTGTTCACTTTTTAAAACCCAAAAGACAAATTATCTAATCTATATGGAGATATTGCTCCATAAAAAGCATGATGTCCAATTTTAATCCCACAAGAAATAATGAAGTTTCTATCCTAGGATTGATCAATTTTTATCCGTTTTCTGTCTTAGGATTGATAAATTTTAACCCGTTTTCTATCCTAGGATTGATAAATTTTAACCAAAAAGAGATTAAAGAACAAAATCTGGCCGCAGATGCATTGGATCCAGATAAAAAGATACATTTTTATCGATGCTATTTGGTCCTAAAGCAGGAATGAAACAAAATATATGATGGGTTAGTTTCCCATGAGTGTTCGAAACACTATTACAATGAATATCAAATGCTCTTTCTTTCACTTCAATGCTCCATTTTCTTCTTAAAACCTATGTAAATGCTCCAAATGTTAGATTAGATCAAGAAATAAGAAGATATAAGGGTTAGATGAATGATTAAACAAGAAAACCCTAAACCTTAGACCAAGTTACAATGTGGTTGTTTTAAATAGAATTGAAAATTTTAACTCTACAAAAGTGATAAACACCTACACCATTGCATAGCTTATTAAATTTTACCCCATTTCAAAAAAAAAAGCATTGAAAAAGACATCCGTATGACCAAGATATGGCCATTTTAAGATTGACTATCAAAACACTAAATCTAAAGCGCTAAAACAGAGCCCTGAAGTGCTAAAACAGAGCTCTGGCGCTAAGCAGAACCCCAAAGTCTGCTTGGGGTGTCTTGGCTAAAGCGATTCGATTGAAGCACTAAAATAATATGGTTTATTATTGGTAGCTAGAGACATTTAGTGTCCTTCTAAAACAGTATTTAGTATTTGGCGCTAAAGCAGAATGGTAGCTATGGTTTTCTCACGGTGTACTTCCTGAATATCTAGATGCTGTTGCTAAAAACCACGGTTCGCATAAATATCACCGCAAATACCTATAAGACACACCATATGCAGAATATGGGAGGTTGCTTCTTACGATGGATAAATTATGAAAATAGGAATAAGGTTAAACAAATCTAAGCTTCAATACACTTCTAAATAGGACATTGCATCTAAGATTCAAAAAAATTAAGCTAATTTAAACTAGAAATCTTCAGAAATCTATCCTATTGCTCTCTAACTCTAAAGATCTCTCTAATCTACTTTGCTCTCAGATTTAGAAGCTAATTAAACTATTGAAATGACACTTAGAGAATGAGAAATGAACTATTCTATTTCCTATATGTTTAAACAATTAAAACTACTGTGATTGTAGCCATGACTGCAAATGCTGGATGCTGGATGAATGCTGGATGGAGGCTGGATGGATGCTGGATGCTTGAATGCTAGATGAATGTTGGATGCTGGAAAACCTGCAGTAGATTGCACAAGTTGGGATCAATTTCACATGGCAAAAGAGTTTGTATTTATAGCTTTCGGCAACACATAGGGATCTGTAAAGAGGCTATGATTCCAATGGAGGTGAATGGCATGGGATGATGAAGATGGAGAATCTCATGGAGTTGTTCCTCCCCATGAAAACCTGGGAGGGCAAGAAGGGGGAGGATTGATGGAAGAGAAGAAGATTGGGGGACTTCTGCAAGTTTGTCCCGAAGCTCTCTTCAGTGAATGGAAGTTGCGTGAGTGAATTTAAAAAATCTAATTTTATTGGTGAAGTGAATAAAGGTAATGATTTATGCATAGAATTAAATATTTTTAGTTTATTTAATTTTACCAAAAGGAATAAATAATTTAATAAATCAAACTATAGAGGGTTTGTTTAAATTGGCTCAAATGATAATTAAATAAAAAGATTCTTAAAATATCTTTTATTTAATTAAAATGATGAAGGGTATTTAAATGCCTGATTAGAAGTTTGTGTATTTGAATTTTATGATAGAAACATAAAGGAAGTAATAATATTAATAATTAAATAAAACAAAGTTTTAATTTGAAGTTATTTAAATTAGAGAGAAATAATATAGTGAAAATGACTAATAATTAAATGAAACAAAATTTTTTAATTTTGTTTGTTAATGGGAGAGAAAATAGAAGAATTAATAATGAACTTAATATAAATAAATATTTCTATTTATTTACTAAATTAGATGAAGATTTAAGATTAATTAATCAAATGAATTAATTTAATTTAATTAGATCCAGTGGACCATTTTTAGTTGTCTACAACACTAAGTTTAACTTCAAGGCCTGAATTAAACCTAGCAACATGCAAATAAATATTCCTTTTTTAAAATCTAATATTTTTTGAATGTACACCTTATACTTTAGAGTCTAACTTGCAACATGTAGTTTGCAATTTTAACTTTGAACTTTATCAAAATTTTACTTCAAGCTTCAAAGTTTGATTTACTTGCAACATGTAAAAATAAATCAAAGCTCGAACTTGCACCAACATGCAATTCAAACTTTGAGGTCTAATTTGCAAATTACAACCTACAAATGAAAATCCAAAATCTAAACTCCTACTAATCTACAATTTGGATTTTGAGGCCCAATTTACATATCGTAACCTACAAATAAAAATATAAACTTTGAACTCCCACTAACATGTAGTTTATACTTTGGGGTTCAATTTGCATCTTACATCTTGCAAATTCAAATCTAAACTTTGAACTTGGTGCAGGAGCACCCTAGCAAGTACATGCCTCCATGAGGCAAATTTTGTTTGTTGATTCAATTTTGATGTGTCTACATTATAATAAGGTCTATTAGACCATTTTGATGTGATTTGAGTCAATTAGGGTCCATAGGGTTTATATTGCTAAATGATGTAAAAGTTGCCAAATTATTGTAATGGCAATATTGTAAAAATACAAAAAAGTGCAAATGGTGGAATGTCAAGAGTCAAGTAGTTAGAAAGTTGGTTTGTGTTGGTTGGTTTGAGTATTTTTTGGTGTATTAAGTTTAAATATTCCTTGAAGAGGCTCGAATGAGGGGAGGAGTTTATTTTGTAAAGTGTGGTTGTAGGCTACTGTACGGCCCCGTATGGTTAGATTCTTGAGGGACAGTCATTGGGATTGATAAATCCACGAGTCTATATCATTTTACAATTGGTTTTATTATATTTCATTGAGAAATGAAAAAGATATTGCATTTCTTTGAAGAACTTTCCAGAAACCATGAGTAAGGAACCCGAGGGCAAACAAAATTGCATAAGTCTCATTTCATCCTATGAAATCTCTTTAAACTCAGTAGAATGGAAGTATTTGGGATAGGCCTTAACATGGTGTGAGTTTCAAGGGCCAAGGTAAAGGATTATGTGGGTATTATTTTCCCTAGATGTCAAAATTGAGAATTTTGAGTGAAAAGTGGTGGTTATGAGTGGGTATTTGAGGAAAACCTTGGGGGAAACAATTTATAAAGATGTTTTGAGTATGTGTAGACCCGTTGAAGAGTGCTTTATGCATTGTTAAAGTATGGAAAGGTGGGGAAGTGCTATTTTCAATAAACCCTCTTCCAATTTGGCTTAAGGTGAGGGTTTCTTAGTTTGCTATCGTAGAGGGCTTTGCTCTGGAAAATAGTTGTTGATTTGGTGGTTTTATAGGTTGTTGAATGGCTATCCATCAAGAATTAGGGTTGGTAAGATGTTTAATGGGGTGTTGCTTTGTTAAATTGGCCTAATTGGCCTAGTTGAGCAGCGTAGTAGTATGAAGTTGAGAGTGTTGGTCCAAAGTGACCTAGGTTGTTTTTGTGACATGTTTTGTATGGTGATAAAGGGTGTTTAAAAATAAATTTGGTTAGTGGGTCCAATGATTTCTTGGAAAAATAAGGTCGAGAAAACTTAGTTGCACACCTACAAGGGAATACTAGGTGAAATGTTGAAGAGTTGTTGGAATTAACTTTTGAGAGTTGCAAGGTTGTTTTGAAATCCTTGAATTGTGATAGCTAGTTGAACGAAATCCTGCATTGCATCAATTGGTATCAGAGCTCAAAAGGTTTGGGCAAGATATTTTGGTGTTGTCTGAGGTTGAAGAGAGACACAGATTGCGGAATATTCTAGAGTGAGAAAGAGAAAGACTTAGGTGGGGCCAAAAAGAGACAAGTTGAAGCAAGGTTAAAGGGACTTGCTTGAAGAAAATATGGATTTGTTGAGAAGGAACTTGGAGGTAGAGGGTTCACAAAGGAAGAAGAAAGAAGAAAAAGTGAGGAAGAGGAAAGATGAAAAGATGAGGCAAATAGAGGTTGAGAAAGAGATAAGAGAAATAAGGCAAGCTATGGAAGATATGATAAGAAGGTATGAAGATGAGATGGAGTAGTTGCTCAAAAGAACACTCAATTGGCACTTGCCAATGAAGAGATGGTTCAAGGAGGAGACAAGTGAAGATAATAGAGGAAGAAGAAGAATTTGAAGATGTGAAAGAAGAATTCATGAAGGTAGATGAAGAGCACATGGACATGGCAACCACTTCAAGACTTGAAGAAGTTGTGACAAAAAAATTGAAGATTGATTTGATTTCAGAGGGAAATGATATTGAGTTGGTGTCAAGATTGGACAAAAAGAGAGGTCAAAGGATGAATTTGATCCTTGTCAAGGCTGGTTCAAAGAGTTTTGCATATGGCCAGGAGCCACTTAATTAGAAATGAGAATATTAAGATGAGAAAAGATAAAGCAAGATGAAGAAGCCATTATTTACATGGAAAGGAAAAAGGTTAAAGTCATCTATCTTGCTTCCTTGTTGTGATAGAAATTTTGATGGGAAACAAGCCAAAGTTAAATATGAAAGGAGGAAAAGATGTTAATGTAGAGATTGGGATACATCAAAGCAAGAAGAATTAGATTCAGGGAGACAAGGTACAGGGAAGACAAGTTTGTGTTGACAAGTTGAAGCCAAAGGTGAAGATGAAGATCAAATCAAGTTGTTTCAAGGAGCAAAGCATATAATAATACAAGGAGGAGAATTTAATGATGAATACTTGTTACTACATTCAATCCAAGAGGACTTGGAGTTTTCATTTGGCTGGGAGTATGGTGCAAGAGCACCCTAGCAAGTACATGCCTCCATGAGGAAAATTTTGTTTGTTGATTCAATTTTGATGGGTCTACATTATAACAAGGTCTATTAGATCATTTTGATGTGATTTGAGTCAATTAGGCTCCATAGGGTTTATATTGCTAAATGATGTAAAAGTTGCCAAATTATTCTAATGACAATATTGGAAAAATGCAAAAAAGTGCAAATGGTGGAATGTCAAGAGTCAAGTAGTTAGAAAGTTGGTTTGTGTCAGTTGTTTTGAGTATTTTTTTGTGTATTAAGTTTAAATATGCCTTGAAGAGGCTCGAATGAGGGGAGGAGTTTGTTTTGTAATTGAAAATCATGAATAAAACTGTCATTTCTCAGAAATTACTGGTAAAGTGTGGTTGCAGGCTACTGTACGACCCTGTACGATTATATTCTTGAGGCGTAGTCATTGGGATTGATAAATACATGAGTCTATATCATTTTATAATTGGTTTTGTTGTATTTCATTGAGAAATGAGAAAGATATTGCATTTCTTTGAAGAATTGTCTAGAAACCCTGAGTAAGGAACCCGAGGGCAAACAAAATTGCATGTCTCATTTCATCCTATGAAATCTCTTTAAAATCAATAGAATGGAAGTATTTGGGATAGGAATTAACATGGTGTGAGTTTCAAGGGCTAGGGTAAAGGATTATGTGGGTATATGAGATGCCCTAGATGTCAAAATTGAGCATTTTGAGTGAAAAGTGGTGGTTATGAGTGGGTATTTGAGGAAAACCTTGGGGGCAGCAATTTATAAAGATGTTTTGAGCATGTGCAAACCTGTTGAAGAGTGTTTGATGCATTGGTAAAGTTTGGAAAGGTGGGGAAGTGCTATTTTCAATAAACCCTCTTCCAATTTGGCTTAAGGTGAGGGTTTCTTAGTTTGATATCTTAGAGGGCTTTGCTCTAGAAAATAGTTGTTGATTTGGTGGTTTTATAGGTTTTTGAATGAATTTACATCTAGAACTAGGGTTGGTAAGATGTTTAATGGGGTGTTGCTTTGTTAAATTGACCTAATTGGCCTAGTTGAGCAGCGTAGTAGCATGAAGTTGTGAGTGTTGGTCCAAGTGACCTAGGTTGTTTTTGTGACATGTTTTGTATGGTGATAAAGGGTGTTTAAAAATATATTTTGTTAGTGGGTCTAATGAGTTTTTGGAAAAATAAGGTCAAGAAACCTCAGTTGCACACCTACAAGGGAATGTTAGGTGAAATGTTGAAGAGTTGTTGGAATTAACTTTTGAGAGTTGCAAGGTTGTTTTGAAAGTATTGAATTGTGATAGTTAGTTGAAAGAACTCCTGCATTGCATCAAAACTTGTACTAACCTCCAATTCAACCTTTGAGGTCCAATTTGTCTATTATATCCTGTAATGAGAATCCAAACTCTAAAATCCTATTGGCTCACTAGTACAATGACCAAGGCAAGATTTTATCATTTCACGTGTTGTACAAAAATGACCTAGGCCAAATATTTGAGAAAATACATGCTCTTCATTGGCCAAACAAGTTATCCTAGGTTGGGATGACAGTTGAGGTGCTCTTGGCTATGATGGTGTAGCCATGGTGGGATTTGGCATTACAACAGGTTGTTGTGGGTAGTTTGTGTTTTGGTTTTTCCATTATTGACCTCCATACCATTGTGATGGCCATTGATTTTGTTGGGGTGACCATTGGGAATTGTAATTTTGGACTTGATAAGATTGTGGTGGTCACATCCCCTATTATTGTTGGCTCCAATAGGATGCCTAGGGAATTGGCCATGATGGATTTTGTACATTGGTCCAAGGTTGAGGGTTCCAATTTGAGAAGTTTGTATTAATACTTGGAAATGACATATTGTAAGACAAGAGGTCTTGAGGCATGCCTTGTCTTAGTTTCCATGGTTTGCGTTGAGCAATGTAAAACACTTGGCCTTCTTCATCCTCTAGGGCATGAAATTTTGGCTTCCCTTACTTTTCTTCAAAGATGCTAGCTAGCTTCTTACATTTGTAGTTGATCCTCTTCTTGCGATAATGTGGAAATTTTTTTGTTAGGGTTAACTCAATTTCTTCTTTCTTCTTTTTAATATGCAGGGTGTCCGATTGGATAATCAAGTGACTAGTGATCCCCTCCTTCATATTGGATAGGAAATTGTCAAGTTCTACCCTAGAAACTCTAGTGGATGTTTTGTTGAGAGAAGAGATTTTGTCTCCTCTAGTATTCTTTATGAATGATCTAGAGTAGTTTCTAAACACCTTGAAAATATCATCAAAAGGAAGTTGAGAGATGTCTCCTATTCCTATGAGATTTAGAGCATCCATACAATCTTCATGGACTCCTCGAAAAATACAAGTTTTAAGGATTTAGGAGAGAGTATGTTTTGAGGTGATTTCTTCAGAAAGAATTGAAATCTCTCCATAAAATCCTTCAATGGCTCATCTTCTCTCTGTGACATCCTAAATATGTCATCCCTTTTTCTATCTATCCCTCTACAATAATCTTAATATTTCTCTAATAATTTGGTCTTCATTGTTTCCCAGTTGCGAATGATATTTCTCTCCAATCCCATAAACCAATGCAGAGAAACATCCTTTAATGTGGCTAGAAATAATTTGAGCCTATGGGTATCTGTAGTATAGTCATAACTTTGGCACAACACGTCAAAATAAAAAATAAATGTGTCTAGAGCCTCGGTAACTAATCCATAGAAAATGAGTAATACTAAAGGAGGTATGTTCTTAAGAGTAGCAACCCTTTCTCGGTTCATTATGGGAAACTCAAAAATCACATGCTTTGTTGGATTGTCTACTGCTTCATCACCCATGATGTTAAAATGTCTTTTGGAAGTCTCCTCTATGTTTGGAGTAGCTACTAGTGTGAGGGAGAGTTCTTCTTCATTAGTTCCCTTAATATGTTAGCTACTTGCACCAATGAATTCAAATGCTTCATGAGTTGAGGGGAGAAATCTTCCCAGAGTCTCTCTGCCTCTACATATAATAATTCTATCTCTTTGAGTTATTGATCCTTGCATATTGTTAGTAAATGGTTTTTCTATTGATTTTTAAATACCTATTGATCCTAATGTTGAAACAAAGATTTCTATTCTATGAAAAATTAGAAAGAATTTTAAAACACACATAAGAATCCTAAACTTAGCACCATCCTTGGAAATGACGCCAAAAATGTAGAGCTTCCTCTAATGCCTAATTAATCAGTGCTAATGATTACACACACGACTTAGTGGACTTGAAGATCCCTAGACTAAGCAGTTCATCACTTGAGAGAGGGCTTCATTAAATTATCAACCAAGGATTGGTAAACTTCAGATAATGTTGGCAACATATATGCATTCATGAATTATAAGCATCCTACATTGGCTGAGTATAGGTGAAAGAAACATAGATAAATGCAGTAAAATATTTTATCCAAAATAAACTTCTATTTCTCAAAATAGAGTAAATGAATATAAACAACTATATTTTTTTGCAAGTACTTAATGTTTATGATGTAACCAATTAACTATTATACTGTAGTATGTTATGTTGTGCCTTACACACATGCCCCGTTCAAAATGGGGATCCCCTCTGTAACAACCCCAAAGTTCTACTCAGTAAAATTTGAAAGTTTTGTTGAAAAAGACATCTAAGAGGAGGGGTGAATCAATTGTATCAAATTTAAAACATTCACCGAAACTTAGATCAATCACAAATCCTTAACTCTACTAAAATGATTAAACATTAAGTACAAGTGTAGAAACTAAAAACTATCACACAAACATAGTAACACCAAATTTACGTGGAAAACCCAATAAGGGAAAAACCATGGTGAGGATTAGCTCACACTATAGAGAATATCAAAACCAATTACAAAGGCTCACAGCTAGAGAAAGGCTCATTGCCAAAGCAAGGACTCACTGTCTAGATCAAGACTCACTGTCCAATAGGGTTAACCACCCAGAGGGCTCACTGCCATAGAGATACAAAGAAGATATAATAGATATGTTACAGAGAGAAGACAATCTCAATTCAATAGAGATTTCCACCATAATTTACTGAACCACTTGCAGACATGCATGAAAGATAGAGTACACCTTCAGCTGACTACATCTAGAAACTCAACATTTAGAATTTGCACTGATCTTCCACCCTCACATCACATACACACACTGATTCGCATCAGCTTCACATCTATCTTCTCTATTTCTTTGCACTTATCTCTTTGTACATTTTTCACCACTAACTCATCCTGTATTTATACCATCTTCAACTTTGAAACATATCCAAAGTCAGCCATCCATCATTAAATTCAAATTAGGTAGATTCCAAAACATCCTAGGGTCGAATTAGAATGAGGGTGACCCAAAAACATGCTTGATGAGGACCCAAATAGGTCCCAACACGCTTCATCAACTTTGAAAGTAGTGTTCAACACAAGGTTGACCAAACCAGTGTAAAACACATAGAACAATTAAGCTCATGCAACCCTTAGCATGATCAAATCCTTCCAGACACCAAAATCACAATCATAGCACCTTAAATTTAGAACTACAAGTCATAAGACTCGACCAAAAATAAATCTGGGCCAACAACATTTCTCCCAAACCTCAACCAGAAACATAGAAAACCATAGTTCACAATTGGTAAACATAACTCGCACTGTACAATGAATCAAAAGCCAAAAATCTAGATATAGTAGCTTCCAACAACCATAGTCAACATATCTGAACCACACAAACATAGGAGCGAATCCCAGAGAAAAACCCGAAGCAACCATTGAACACCTACAATCTTTCTTCATTACAATTTTCTCAATATCCTCAACATATACAACCAATAAGGTCTGCATCCATGAAATCAATGACAACAACAACCAGATGATAACCAATTGACCATTTGACATCAATGACAACACCTTCATTCTTGCAACAATCTCCCCCTTTTTTTATTGATGACAACACATGATGTGAAAAACCATCAAAGATGACATAGTAGCTCTAAACACACTTTTCATGATCTTGCTTTATGTTTCTTCCCCTTAGTAGATAATATTTATTTTCACATCTCACATCTTCTTCATCTCCCCCTTTGACATCAATGTCAAAGGAAAAAGATATTTTACATCAATATTTCCCCTTTGACATTAAAAATAGAATAATCTCACAATGACAATACATGACACTACCTGCTCCCCTTGAGAGGTAGCCACCAAAACATCAGTCTAGAAGAGAGATAGATCCATAGACCCACCAAACTAATGCATCTCCATATGCATCTAGTTCAAGAAAGGAGGGGAAATGACCCCTAACTTCTCTCAAAGATACTCAAAAGTATCTTTAGGAAGAGCCTTCGTAAATATATCAGCAACCTGATCCTTCGTAGGGACATACTCAAGATTTAATTCATTCTCCACAACCTTCTCTCTCAAGAAATAATACTTGATAGATACATGCTTTGTCCTCGAGAGCATCACTAGATTTTTTGAAATGTTAATTGCACTTGTGTTATCACAGAAGATAGAAATAGGATCATCATACACTACTCTGATATCTTTCAATGTCTATTTCATCCATAAAACTTATGTACAACAAGATGCAATGGAAGTATACTTAGCTTCAACAGTAGATAAGGAAATTGAATCTTGCTTTTTACTCAACCATGCCACCAATTTGCAACCAAGAAAGAATGCACCACCACTTGTATTTTTTTTTTCATCTACACATCCAACCCAATCTGCATCTGTATAAGCACTTAGTGTAAATTTAGTATCCCTAGGATACCATAAGCCATAATCTGGAGTGCCATTCAAATATCTAAATATTATTTTAACAACAACAACATGTGTTTCCTTAGGATCTTCTTGAAATTTAGCCACAAGACAATCAACATGCATAATATTCAGTCTAGTAGCCGTCAAATATAATAGTCCACCAATCATAGATCTATATTTGCTCTGATCAGCCTTAGGTGAATCACCATCTTTACCTAATTTGCAACCAGTCACCATAGGAGTGCATATCGGTTTGGAACCATCCATCCAAAACTTCTTCAACATCTCTTTCACATACTTAGACTCTGAAATAAAATTTCCTTTCTCTATTTAATTAATTTGTAGCCCAAGAAATAAATTCATCTTTCCAAACATAGAAATCTCAAATTCTTTTTGCATCTCTTTTGCAAACATCTTGCACATAGTTTCATTTCCTCCAAAACTAATTTCATCAACATATACAATCACAATCAAGATTTTGTCATTTTCAATTTTGAAATATAGATTACTATCTGTCGTACCTTTGTTGAAACCTTGTTGAATCAAGTACATGTCCAATGTTTCATACCAAGCTATAGTAGCTTGCTTCAATCCATATAAATCTTTCTTTGATTTGTAGACCATATCCAGTTGATTTGAAAACTGAAATCCTTCTAGTTGTTCCATGTAGACCTCTTCTTCTAGCTCACCATTCAAAAATGAAGACTTGACATCCATCTGATAGACCTTGAAATCTTTATGAGCAACAAACACTAAGAACATCCTAATAGCTTCCATTCTTGCCACTGGAGCAAAAGTCTCCTAAAAATCTATAACTTCTACTTGTGAGTAACCCTTACACACAAGCCTTGCTTTGTTTGCGACCACTTCTCCATTCTCATTCAACTTATTTTTGAATACCCATTTTGATCCAATAATGTTTTTATCTGCTGGTCTAGGGACCAATTCTTAAGTTTGATTCTTCTCAATATGCATAAGTTCTTCTTTCATAGCTTCCATCAATGCTCATCTTTACATGATTCACTTACAGTCTTCGGTTCAATCTCAAAAAGTAAACACAGATTTACCTCACCACCAGTAGCTCTGCTTCTTATCAATACTCCTTTTGTCTTGTCTCTAATGATCTGACTTTCTGAATGATTTTTTTGCACATATCTAGGTGTCTTGGGGGACACCATCGGAGCTTCATCTTCTTCTTCATTTTGCTTCTCTTGCTGATCCTTCCCCTGTTCTTCCACACTTTCTTCAATCCTTACACAATCAGGTCCATTAGATACATATCCATCAACATCAATTGAATTCTTCATTGCTTCATCAACCTTGACATTTGTGCTTTCTACAATCTTTCTCAGTCTTTTTATTGAAACATCTGTAAGCTTTGATTTTAGTAGAATATCCAAGAAAAATGCCTTCATCACTTCTTGCATCAAAATTTCCTAATTTTTCTTCATCCCTTCTGATATAAAATTTGCTTCCAAATACCTTGAAATACTTAACAGTAGGAATTCTTCCACACCATAGCTCATAGGGGGTCTTTGTATTGTTTTCTCTTGCTTGAAATCGATTGAATACATAAAAAAAAATGTGAATAGCTTCTCTCAATTAAACTTCCGATAGACCAACCTCAATAATCATTGATCTAGCGGCTTCTTGAATTGTTCTGTTCTTTCTTTCAACAACTCCATTTTGCTGAGGAGTTCTTGGAGCAGATAGCTATCTTTTTATTCCATGAACTTCACAAAACATATTAAACTCATGGGAGGTGAATTCATCACCTCTGTTAGATCTTAATCATTTTATCCTCAAATTTACTTCATTCTCAACTATAGCTTTGAATGCCTTGAATCTATCTAATGCATCAGATTTCTCTTTGAGAAATGTAACCCATGTATATCTAGAATAATCATCAATCAAAAGCATAAAGTACCTTTCACCTTGTAGACTTCTCAATCTTGTGGGACCATAGAGATCTGTGTGAATTAAATCCAGTAGTCCAGTAGTAGATTGTTCCTTTGATCTGAAATGGTTTCTTGCTTGCTTTCCAAACTAACAATTCCTGCAAATAGTATTAACAAGCTTTGTAATCCTTGGTAAATCTCTCACAACCTGAACTACACTAATCCTCACCAAGTTATCAAAATTCATATGACACATTCTCTAATACACAACCAAACTATCATTAATCCTAATTTATAAAATTAGCATCGTCCATGTACCTTAAGTTGATGAATGGATTCCTTCGATTTCTTTCCTACATCAATCATTGTTCCTAAATATTTGGATTTCACACAAATCTAAAATACAAGATTATATCATTTTACTGCATGTTGCAGCACTCAAATTCCTTAAACCCTTAACATGAAAGTGAACATCCTTCGATTATTATGGCACCCATCAAAACTTACTGAACCTATCCCACAAAATTTAGCACTAGTATAATCTCCAAACATAACTAAGCCTCCATCATATTTTTCAAGTTTAACAAACTTACTCTTATCACCATCCATGTGATGTGAACAACCATTGTTAACAACCCAATAGTTTCTTTTCCACTTGTTTAACATGTGGGTGCAAATACGGTGCCTTCATTTTTTATCCTTCTCAGGACATTTCCTTCACCTGTTTTTCAAAATTAGTAGAAGTAGGTTCATATTTTATAGCCAAGAACAAGCATTCATTGTCATTAGGATATCCATAATTAGATTCCTCATCAGATATACTAGCATCCTCATTCACATAATATTCTTTGTTGAGCTTCTTACCTTTCTTTTCTTTCTCATATCTTTGTTTATTCCTCTTAGCTCTTTTCAAACACCTCAAAGAATGATGACCTATTCCTCCACAACTAAAGCATTTAAAGGGTAAATTACCTTCATACTTACCAAAGAGCCTGCATCCTTCTCTAGAAGTTAGCTTCCATGCATCAAGATTTTCCATCCGGATCTTGGCTTTTGTAGCCTTAAAGGCAATTTTGATTGGATTCCATTTCTCAAATTCAGATTTCTTAATCTCATAAGATGTCGGTTCCCAACAATAACTAATCTTTGGGTAATATAGTCTTATGTCCTATGTTTTCTTTTATACCTTTCAACATGGCGTGGGAGAGTTCTAAGAATCTTCTTTACAATCTAGTTAAGTAGCACCAAGTCCTCACATTCCTAGCTACTACCTCATCCAATATCTATTTTACCTTTAACATTCTCATCTTAGGACGCCTTCTTAGGGCTCAAAGCTGTGTCTCCAAATTTCTTTTTCTTCTTGACCCTTTCATCACCTTCATGTGTACCCCACTTCTAAACACATCCGGACTTCTTTAACAATCTTCAAATTTTGAACTTTAATCAACTCATAATGTACAAAACTATTCTTCAAAATGAACTTCACCTTATTGTTCACTTCATGTGCCTTGATCTCATCAGTCATACTCAGAACATTAGCAAGAGGAGTGTAGGGTGTCTTGTAAGCTTTCTCCACATCATATCCACAATACTTCAGATATTCTTCCATCAATATTTTCCAGATAGCATAATTAGTTCCATTGAACTTCCGATACTCATAAGCAACTTTTTTAGCCATCCCAAACCTTCCTTAAGCGGTTAAGCTCTACTACAAGGAACCAAGCTCTGATACTAATTTTTGAACAAGACAAATGAGAGGGGGGTGAATCAATTGTAGCAAATTTAAAACATTCACCAGAACTTAAATCAATCACAAATCCTTAACTCTGCTAAAATGATTAAAAAATAAGTGCAAGTGCAGAAACTAAAAACCATCACACAAACACAGTAACACTAGATTCATGTGGAAAACCCAATAATGGAAAAACCACGATGAGGATTATCTCACACTATAGAGAATATCAAAACTGATTACAAAGGCTCACTGCTAGAGAAAGGCTCACTACCAAAACAAGGACTCACTGTTCAGATCAAGACTCACTGTCCAACAGGGTTAACCACCTGGAGGGCTCATTGCCATAGAGATACAAAGAATATAAAAGAGATATGTTACAAAGAGAATACAATCTCAATACAACATAGATTTTGACCACAATTTACTCAACTACTTGCAAACATGCATGAAATATAGAGTACACCTTTAGCTCACTGCATTTGAAAACTCAACATTTAGAATTCACACTGATCTGCCACACTCGCATCACATACACACACTGATTCGCATCTACTTTGCATCTATTTGCTCTATTTTTTTCACTTATCTCTTTGTACATCTTTCACCACTAACTCATCCTGTATTTATACCATCTTCAACTTTGAAACATATCCAAAGTCGGCCATCCATTATTAAATTCAAATTAGGTCAGCGCCAAAACATCCTAGGGTAGAATTAGAATGAGCGAGACCCAAACACACGCTTGATGAGGACCCAAATAGGTCCCAACACACTTCATCAACTTTGAAAGTAGTGTTCAACACAAGGTCATCCAAACTAGTGTAAAACACATAGAAAAATTAAACTCACGCAACCCTTAGCATGATAAAATCTTTTCAGACACCAAAAAAATTACCATAACACCTTAAATATAGAACCACAAGTCATAAGACTCAATTGAAAGAAATCTAGACCAACAACATTTCTCCTGGACCTTAACCAGAAACACAAAAAACCATAGTTCACAACTGGTGAACATAACTTGCATTGTACAATGAATTGGAAGCAAAAAATATAGATATATTAGCTTCCAACAATCATAATCAACATATCTGAATGGCACAAACATAGGAGAAAATCCCAGAGCAAAACCCAGAGCAACCACTGAACACTTGCAATCTTTCTTCATTACAATTTTCTCAATATCCTTGATGTATACAACCAATAACCTGTATCCATGACATCAATGACAACAACAATCAGTTGATAACTAATTGACAAGTTGACATCAATGAAAACACCTTCATTCTTGCAACAAGTTTTCACCTCAAGTGAATGATCCATGATGCCATAACATAGCAATAATTTTTTTTGTTTTCCAAAAGAGATCAAATGAGCATAAACAACATAACAATTTCCAAGCATTGATTTCATTTCCAATATAATTCCACATATTAAATTTTTTCCAAAGTTGTATACAAAATACATACACAGCTCAACTGAGCTTCAAAACAATAGATGATGGTTTAGGAATCTCCTTTCAAATCTTGGTCGCCAACTAAGGAGGAGAAGCATCACT
This sequence comes from Sequoia sempervirens, assembly GCA_007258455.2. Taxonomy (NCBI): domain Eukaryota; kingdom Viridiplantae; phylum Streptophyta; class Pinopsida; order Cupressales; family Cupressaceae; genus Sequoia; species Sequoia sempervirens. Next base: position 4,031 of record VDFB02120550.1, on the reverse strand, counting down.
CAAGTGCTTTTCCACCAACCATAGACTCAAATGTGGCCCCTCACACATCTATTATCTGATAGATGGCCCCACCCTTCAACAAAGAGATTGGTGGAATAACCTCATAACTATAACCACTCTGAGCTTAGTGTTGTTCCCTACATAACTAGAACTTGTAGACACTACAGTCCTGAACTAGCATGCATAAAAGGAACACGATGAATTGACAGTGGAGACAAAGGTGATCACACTACTTTGGCCAAAGTATTCTCACTCAGTATTTTGAGTGACAATCATCCTATCCACATACACTACTCTAGATTGATTTGACTTTAGGCCATTATAATCTATGCATAGGTAATTTCATTCAATAGATAATTATTAACCTCAGAAATAACCTATTCCCCCTTTTCCATAACATAATGGTATCTCTACCGATAAAGCATAAGCATGAGTTACCCCCTTCAATGGATATTCTTATCGTAGGTATAACATATGAGCTTTCTAAGTCTACAATTTACTTATCATAAACAACTTAACAAGCTATTCCCTTCACTGGACAATCTAATCCTAGGAATAACCTATTCCCTTCAATGGATAGTCTAATCCCAGGAATAACTTTATAATCTAAAGTATAGCTACATAAGCTTCAACTTATCATAGAATAAATATTCATAAATAACTAACTCCATTCAAGAATATATCACAATAATAAGTGATTCTCATCAAGAGTATACTCTCATTAATAAATGATCTCAATCGAAGAGCAATCATATTAGTAAATGATTCTATTCGAGAGCATAATCTCCTTAGTAAAAAGGGTTATTCAATGAGTAGAATCTTGTCAAAAATATGACTTCATATCAAGAGTATAAAGGAACCAAACAGGTAACAACTCAAACTTAATAGGTAATCCCACCTATGGCTCCAATCAAGTAGTAATTCATAAACTCAAGTGACCAACTTAATCACATAGGTGAGTCTCAACCTTGGTATATCATAATCTTAGGATAAATTCACCAATCATCAATCAGTCCAATCATGTAGGTTAATCAAAACCTATGTGTTCCAAAAAAAGATCAAATAAACAACCCAATGTATTTCCTAATGGATAAACAAGTAAATATTCCAACCCAAATAGGTTACTCACAACCTAGGGTTTTATTCAATAGTAAAGTAATGATCAAGTGATCATTCAAGTATAGATTAGCAATATGATGTCTCATCCTATCGTATCTTTCATACTATCATTATTGATGTATTGCTAAACCTTATCATTCCTAAGGTTTCCTAGCATAATAAGTTAACAGTGTCAAAGTCACTTCATGACATTGATACATTTCACTTTATACATGTAGTATAAACTATCTATGTATAGAAACATCATTTGAATTCCCATATAGGAGTATTAAATAACTTCATTAAGCTATTCATGCTTTCATCAATCCTAGTATATAATATTATTGATAATATCCACTCCTTAATATGGAGTTGTAAAAACACCCACAAGGAAATCATAACAACCAAACTCTTTTCCTTTTCCAATAAGAAAATAGATCATTACTCTGTTTCAAGCAATCAAATGCAGTTCCAAACAAATCATACAAGATATTCAATCTTTCACTAAAATAGATAAACATAAAGAGAACATAATCTCATGCCTGTTAATTGCTTTAATCTGATTGACCCACTGGTTCTTTAAGCTTGACCTCCTCTTAAAATTAGCTAGCAACAAATCCTCCTTAATTCCTCTCACTAATGTTTCCTCACAAAATACCTCACAACAAAATAAGAATCTCACAAATAAAATGCAGCAGAATGGAGGAGCGTAATAATGCGTAGTAGAAGTGTATCCAAATGAGGTGAGAGTGCCTCTTATTTATACCCAAAAACCAACATCTACAAGCTAGAAACAAGGCCAACGAATTGACACTTCTCAGCTCAATTTAATCGACTCAGCTTGATAAACAATAGGTGGCAAATTCCTATCTCAATACTCATCCAAACACGACAACATGTCAATTCTTTGCTTACCAACAACATGTTGACTGATTCATATATGCACATGTTCTAATATAGAAATCGACTTACAAGTTTAAGAGAATTCTATTGAATTACTCAATTCATAACTTGGCACCACCAAATTGCCATGCTCCCTATTCTTTTGGTCATTATTTAAAAGACTAAGTTAGAGCTTGTTAAAGTGTTAGTAACCATTCTTAATCCTTCATATTGTTTGACTAAGTCTTGCTAGATATTTATTCAACTATGGTTCGCTTTATTTCCCATGCTTACTCAAGCGTTTCCCAAGTAGCATAGCATTTAAAACTCTTTATGCAACGTAAATGTCATCTTCCTCTATTCATGCGTTATATATTCTATGTTGTTCATACATATATGCAGCGCTATAATATTTATCCTATGCGCTGGCTTATAAACACTCAATTTCATGTGTTGTCTATATTCATGTTACTCTACACATTTAATACTTAAATCATTGCCATTCATTGGTGCACAACATGTAACTATTACAAAGTATGTTAATTCTTCATGCAATGTTTATTGAGCCATCATCTATGTGCTATCCTTGTTGCTACGCTAAACATTATATATCAAACAATTCTCCTCTCATGGCCTTCACTCTAATGTGCATTCTATGCGTTATACATTGCGCTGTTCCTAAATAGGTATAAGCAACGCTTATGTGCTATGTTAATACAATACACAATGGTGGTATATTGTGTTATGGATACAATATGATTTGATAATATAATGCACTATAATAATAATAGCACTATAATATGTAATATATATATATATATATGTATATATATGTATATATACATTAACATATTGTTTATATATACATATATATAATAATATGTATATATATTTATAAATATATTCCCTCAAAACTATCAAAAGTATTAATTGTCAATTAATATATAAATATAATCATATTCATTTGTTTACCAAACTCATACTTCCACTTTCGCTCATTATGTATATATATATATATATATATATATCATTCTCGTTCAATTGATATACAAAGAAGAGCATATAATCATTAATAAACAAGTTCATCAAATAAACCACTTGATATATGAATGCATGTATCCATGTTATCATTTATCCATAAACAATACTATATCTATATATCTATATACACATATACACATATACACATATATACATATATTGTTGTGCTCATATGGATACTCCATCATGTCACACATACGTTTAAATCAACATGTGTGTATATATGCATATACATTTATTCATACACATATCATGTTAGTATTTCATATCAACATAAATATATTCATATCCTCATCGATAGGCATATACATTAAGTGTATATATATACACATATATATAATTGATTCCTCGTGCAAGTATCGTAAGTATTTCTACTCATATATATGTGTAAATGCAATTATGCTCTCATGCACGAGTCATTATATATATACATATCTACATGTATACTTTTAATATACATACAAATCGATGTAAAGACAACTATTCGCAAAGCTCAAAAACTCAAAGATTCAATCATGATAACTTGATCACACAATCAAAGAAATCAAAGACATTTGATCAAGCATTTCAACCCATCCAAAGATTACTTGGTTCCCACTTACCCGACTCAACTAGACCAACTAGGGTGTGAGTGTATGTAAGCTCAGTTAGGTTTCATTAAAGGTTACTCAACCAATCACTTCTCTTGAGTGATACTTCCCCTCCCTTCCAGAGGATTGAATATGTCCCTACAACCAACTTAGTACAACACCAAAGTAGTTAGACGTTCATAGTAAATCCATTTGCATCATAATACATTTGTATCAGCAAAGCATTAGAAAGTTCATATTGCAATACATAGCATTATACTAATTCAAAACATATTCATTCTTTTGAAATTGATAACATCTTATTGCATATTCACATATTTCATTTACCTAACAAACATATTGAAGTCACCATTTACATTCATCATCTTATTTACCCGTGAAGGTAAAAGTAACTCAGTAACACTAAGATGGGTGTAACAC